>MU226799.1:2230145-2243669 GCA_018584345.1 Thuja plicata | reverse complement strand
AGTTTTCTCAAATATCTCATAATGCCTACATTTGCCATCAATTTTAGGTGAAGAAGAGAAATCTACTGATATTAAGATAAAGGGAAATCTACCATAATACTAAGATGAATTGTGCGGAAGATTTTATTGATGATAAAATACGGTGTAATCCCAAAATGTTTGATGTAACCCAAGTTTCTAGAAAAGTTGTTTCCCACTATTATGAAATTGATTGTTGAATCTTTTCTTTCTGTTTCTCCCCTATTTTTTTTTGTTATAAATGGGTTAGAAACTGGAATAGTCAGCATAAGGCAAATAATGTGAGTTTAGCTATTCTGCATTTGGGTAGTAACAATCTTAATACAAATATTAAGAGACCGCACGTTTCATGATGACAAGATCTATAAAAACACAAAGCAACCAGAAAAAAGGAGTTTGGGTAAAGCATGTGTATGCACATACCTCCATTCACAAAAAATAGGCTAATCCTAAGCCTTTATGCCTGACCTCTGCCATGTGAGGCAGGCATTCCCTCCTCCCCTTTGCATTTCACAAGACTAATTCTTTATTTTCCTAGTGTTGTAGATATTGGGAAAAATATATATAAAGAACTTCAAAAATATGTACAAGGTAATGATAACTTCCATCTCAAAAAGGGTTTGTTTTACAAGGTAGGAAAACTGTGTCAAAGACATTACAAGGTAGGAAAACGGTGTGTCAAAGACATAAGGCTCTTACCAGTTAGAGAGCTGCACATCCAAAATCACCATTTGATGCATACTTGGGGTATTTACCATCGAATCAACTTGATGTGGCTTTTGACAAACAAGAAGAACTTTGAACAATAGAAGTGTAGCCTCCAAATCTAAACTTTGACAAACAAACAATAGAAGTACAGCCTCCAAATGATCTGAACTTTGAAAAACAAACAATAGAAAAGCAACCTCCAAATCTGAACTTTGACAAACAAACAAACATTAGAAGTGCAGCCTCCAAATCTAAACTTTGAACATAATATAATAACAATAGAAGTGCAGCATTGACACAAAGAACTATAAATCAATTTTGTATCTATAAAAGGTGACAAGCACAACTACAATAGAGTGCAATATTGACACAGAGAACTTATAACAGATGTAAAAGGGTAAGTTATAACAGATGAAACTGTTTCAAAGGGTAAGTTATAATAGATGAAAATGTTTCAAAGACCTCTAAAAAGTCTAAATACAAAAACTAAATTATGGTTAATGTCATAGTTAAAACCTCACTAAATTTGTGAATGCTTTGGGCAGTGTGGATCATTACAATCCACCAAATGTGAATGCAATCCACTCCACTCTCTCCTCCTCACTCATTAGCAAGAACCCTTTGGCTCTTTCATGTTGAAGCAAGAAGGTGTCATATACCTTCATGAAAACACGTCGACTAAATTCAGGGATGGATTTGAGAGTGTTATACGCGTTAAGCAAAACAATATCCTCATCAGTTTTATCCACTTTGTGGAGGTGAACATTGTCGAGGCTATCTTTTAATTTCTTGACTATTTCACAGATGACATCCAAGGAACTGACCATACTTTCCTTTTTCTTCTTTCCCTACCTTGATGATGATGTAGGAGTTCCTTTAGTTGCAGTGGACTAATTTGAATGATTAAGGTCTTCGTCCAAATTAGCAGTACTGTCAAGATTTATACCGAAACCAATGTCCTATTCATCATGCACATCGAATGCCTCTTCCATAGGGTTCCCTTCCTCACTCTCATGGGCAATCATAGCTGCATTACCTTCAGCAATGTCATTACCAACAATTACACTCAATTCATTGAAGTATTGGAAGGGTTTCCTCTTATACACTTCGGCATTTTTGAACTCTCTCATCTGCATGTTGGCATAAATAAATGGATTAGGTTTTGTGTTTCATTATTAACTTTATAAGAAGGAAATAATATTTCAATCAAAACATTAGAAAGACCACCCTACCTTCAAAATCTCATCCCACACACTCTCCTCAGCATCCATGCATTGAGTTGCCTCATTCCAAGCGAAACCGATTGTATTTCTCAACTCTTTTATCACTCTATATGCAAGCTTCCATGTTTTCAGCTTGTTTTTAAAATTGTCCTTTGTTAGAGTGAGGTGCATATCCGCATTGAACCGCCTCTCAATGGTGGTCCATGCTTCTTTTTTTAATCCCCCGTCTCCTTTTCTTCCAAGTTGGACTTGCTCAATGAGCAAGTCTAGAAACTTGTGTTCCATCTCTTTGGTCCATTGTACCTTCTTTGAGGAAGAAGATATGTGGCTCATGTTACCGATTTCTTCCATGCTCATCATTAGCTATGTGTCTGCCATGGTTTAGAGCAGTTGTTCACAATGTACAAAGGCTTGTTAATGGTGTAAGCATATTGTTGTTAATGGTTTAAACATAGACATGGAACATATTTATATACAAATCCATAAAAGTACAACTATTATATACAAGTCCAATACTTCTAGATACGAACAAAAGAAAAAGGAAACCATCATGTATATCATAGTATTTGCATACATCAACTCCAACTCAAATAAAACACATTAACCCATAAAAGTACAACTATTATATAAAATGCCAAAACTTCCAGATACGAACAAAAGAAAAAGGAAACCATCATGTATATCAAAGTATTTGCATACATCAGTTTACTCAATTAAAACACATTGACCCATAAAAGTACAACTATTCTTGGGATCTTTAGTCTTCCCACATTGTACTTAATATATCATCTCAAGATTGTGCCCACTGGTCTCTATCATGTTGAGACAACCCATACGTCTCAAGCATTGGTACATATATCCCATCACGATCATCTTCCTCTTCGGTACCAATTTATGATGGAACGTCATCCTCTATCGTAATGAAGTTGTGTAGTATGCAACATGCTAATACAATATGGGTTTGTGTCATGATAGAATAAGACGTGGCATGCCTACGGATTGGAAAATGTTGCTTGAGAATACCATATGTATGCTCTATTGCATTTCTAAGAGAGGAGTGTCAATGGTTGAACAACTCTTGTGGAGAGTTTATTGGATTTTCTCTTGAAAAATCCTTCAGGTGGTAACGTGTACACCAATAAGGAGCGAGAAATCTAGGTGCATTGGGATATCTAGCACCCACTAGAAAATATTTTCCTACATAAATAAAGTAGATTGTTAAAACTTGAAACATTGACTGTACCCTCGAGTATATTAAACTATTATTTGGCTTACCGGGGGGAAAAACAAGTGGATTTGCTCTTGAAAGAGCCGAAGCTAGAACACGACTATCTACAGTAGACCCTTCCAAGCCAGCAAGGTAGTACTAAAACTTATAATCAAAGGAACACACACCCATAACATTTTGCGACAAGTTGCCTTTTCTATCACGATATTTACCCTACATGTCAACATCGATGGTGACTGGTATATGGGTTCCATCGATAGCTCCAACACAATCCTATACGATATGATACAATCATCAATTTTATAGTCTACCAATAATATGATAAGGATATAAATCCATACAAGAAATTTTTAATAGCACAAGAATTACCTTGAAGAAGGGATCAAAATGGTCCTTCCCACTAATTTCAGGAGGAGTGTTTGGACCAAGTGTCATAAATTAATCCTTGTTGAGTGCTAAGATAGCCCTCAACACCTTGTGGAAGTATCGGCTGACTATCTCTCCTGAGTGCCCAAAGTTGTGGGCAATCTTGCGGTTCCTCAGATTGTGGCCAAGGGTGTGGAGAAACATCACAAGTTGTTCTTCTAACTTCAAGTCTATCGTATATGTCAAGCTTCCTTTCAGCCTTAGGATACTAGCTAGATGAAAGAAGGCTCCCCTACTCATACGAATCTGATCATGACAATCCACGTCATTGGAATGAATAACCATTCTATAAAAACAATTTCCTTTTCTAATTCGTTTACCCGTTTGTGCACTGCCTTCTCGGGCGAACACTACTTTGGCTACGGAAAGAAAAGAAAGAAGATTTGTGAGAAGATGAGTGTATGTGGTCTCCACAGCTACATGTCCTAGAATGTCAATATTCTCAGTAGGATCCATCAATGGCCTAAAATGTGGACAAACACAATGATTTCAGTGAGGAGATATCCACTATCAAGCACAAAGATAGGGCGTACATTAGTTACATTATTGATCTGTTGTAGCCCTGACTAAACAATGGTATGTAATATATGGTGAACTGAGTGGAGAGAAAAGACCCAGCAGTGTTTGTCAAAGATGGAGCTTTATTATGATGAGGTCAGGCATGGATTTGAGCATACGCTGGGCTGGCTTAATCAATGGGCATGTTCTAGATCGTTTGGCCTTGGAAAAAGAATTACATGAGATGAACAGTTTCTTGTAGAATCTTTATCAAACTCCGCACTATACATGGCCTGTTACACTTTTCCTCACCTTTTACAAAATGGGGACTTACAATTTCTTGTAGAATCTTAACATTCAAATATGACATAATTTTTTAAATATGAATCTTAACAATCTGTTTAAGGACATGAAGCAAGATAATTTAATCACATGACAATTCAACTTGATACACTACATCCAAGTAAGAAACAAGAAGTAGAGGCAACAATAGAGAAATATTGCTCCCATTGTCAGCAAAACAAAATTTATTGTGACTACAAACATGTGGCTGGAATTGTAGAAGACATGCACGCCAAGGAAGAATTCAAGGTGACAGACAATGAAGATGGATAAGTTTTGTATATTCCATTTTATGTTTCATTTTCAAATTCTGTCAATTGGTACAATACACAATTAAAATAGATGACCTACACTGCCAAAATTCCTACCTACATTTACTATGTTCTTGAGATATATCTTGGTCTGATGTCAATTGATAAATGTAGTGAATGAGTTATGACTTTGTCAAATAATTTGGGTGAACTGAGATGTTTTATTTACTAATTATTTCCTTTAGAGAGATGGATGGAAGAAGGATAGAAGAATCGTGTATTATAATGTCTTGATGTTAATCCAAATTCTAATTATAACCTAAATGTTAATTTGTTTAATGTCTTATATTTTAAGTAATGAATGCTACTAGTGTGTATGTGTATATAATACATGGAGAGATATCCTTATTAGAAAGATGTTTATTTTCTAATAATTTTTTTAGATAATATATTATTAAATATATATACAGTTTAATTTCCAGTGAAGATTGGAAACATGATAAAATTGATAAATTAGGTGAGTTGGCAGTAGCTATGAATGAAATGAATAGGATGGTGTCTGTGTTTCAGGCAAGGCTATTAAAGGTGTATATTGATTGAGTTTGGTTGTGAGTCACTTGTTTGCTTTGGTGGTGGAACAGATACCACGTTAAACATTTTATTGACCAACTAGAAATTGAACCTAAGACCTCCTATTTGTTGCTAGAGAGCTCTACCACTGAACTACTAACCTTCTTATTTTCATTGCCGAAGTGATCTACAAATGAGCTACCAATTCTAGGACTTTCAATTCACTATTTTTAGAGTGATCTAACAATGAGCGACAATTCCTTCGACTCATCTTTGGTTCATGTGTGATTTTATTTCCAATGCCTCCCTTTGAGATACACTGCAGATGCTTGAATATCCTAACTTGACTTGGCTCTCCGACTTGAACTTTAATACTATGTTAAACATTTTAATAACCAGTTGAAAATTGAACCTAAGACTTCCTATCTATGGCTAGAGTGTTCTACCACTGTACTACTGACCTTAATGACCAGTCCATCTTCATTCAAGCAAAACTCCTTTTCTAACAAAGATTAAGATTCTTACAAGCTAATCTAGTTACTATCATTTAATAATTATTTTGATTTCCAAATCAGTTAAGTTAATGACAATGAATGTGGACAGAGATCTTTAAAATGCTTTGATGTGATTTATTCAAGCTCCTTTTGAATTTAAATTTAAAAAAAAAAAAAAACAGCAGCAAGGGCATTTGCTAAAGTAATTGCTTTCATTTGATTTGTTGTGGCCCATTTTTATGCTTTCTTCTAATTTCTTATAGCCCTTCTTAAGAAAAGAACAAGGATCTTAACTATCCTTCATTTGATTTATTCTATGCTCACTTAAGCTGAGAATTTTTGTAGCATAATTTTCATGTAATCTATTGTAGCCTCTAATGTTCATATAAACTTGTTTTGCATAGAACATACAACTTGTAAAAAATGAGCACAGAGGATGTTGCCGCTGCAATGGCAACTGACATTTGAGCCGTGTCCAAAACTTGTAAGAGAACAAAAACCTAAAAAGCACTAATGGGAAGTTTTGAGGACAATCGAGTCGTATCTCAGCTCTGTTTTCCGACATCAATTTAAGATTGTCAGTTTTTTAGTTGATGAAATGAAAATCATATTATGATTATGCGATCGATTGTTTGTTTTTTCACTCTGCCCATACGTCTTTGCAACAACATTTTGAATAGCTTGACACAGTTTGTGTAGAAGCCTCAGAAAAATCTTATACAAAACCCTAATTTATATAAAATACTATTAGCAGACAGAAGGCATATTTGACGACACTCAATAGCCTAAAAATCCAGTGCATCTTGGAAAAAGAGATTATATATAAATTTAAACTAGTTAAAACCCGACCCCTGATAAAATAGCTGGAGTCAAACCTGGAAATACGGGTAAAATGCACTGTCTGTAGCCTCCTTGTGACCTCCTCTATAGCCTCCTCTACGATCTGCAGCCTCCTCTATAGCATCCTCCAATACCTCAGCTTACCCTTCAACGGCCTTTGGCGAGCGTCAAACCCTCGCAATATTCAGCAGGCCAGCGCAAACCAAGAAATGGGAAAGGGAAGATCGGACCCAACGCCAAGAAATGATAAATGGGAAGATCGGACCCGATGGCTTTATAAAATGAGGTTAAAAAAACCTAAAACCCAATTTTGATTTAGAATTCCACCTCTTGGGTGGGAAGATGGTGTCGACCATTTTTGGGTCAAAATCGGATTTCATCATCAAAAACCTGGGTTTTCATATTACCAACCAAACGGTGGATTAGGGTCAAAACTAGAATATATGTTGCCCATTCCCAGCATATTCCTACAACCAAACGGGGCCTAAGGGAATATCCAAGCTAAGCCACCCAATAAAACTATCATTAAAAAAACCTTAAACATTTATCAATGATGCTAGATGTGAATGGCACCTTTAGCTAAAATATCTCTCTCTATTTGTTTGTTTGTCTATCTATCTGATCGTCTATCTATTTGTCTATTTGTTTACTTGTATCTACGTATCTCTATCTATCTATATGTATCGTACTAAATTTTAAGCACATATAATTAAAAGTTGAATCCAGACCCATTTTAGTATGTATGGGCTCTCACATTGATTTCTAGTACTCCAACCCTGCTACACTTTTCATTTTGACATCTTCTTCGCAATTCTAATTCCCGAACCAAATTTTGACACTTTTTTGGGGAGAATAGGTCAACCCTGTTGGCCTATTCCCCAAATTTTTCCCCAAAATTTAAATCAGGGGCCCATCTCAATGGTTAAGGGGAAATCTAAAATCTCAACGAATTCTTTCAAGTTTTGAGCTCTGAAATGTTGTGAGAGGTATATAAACAACCTATCTCTCCTCCTTTGGGCCTCACATCATAAGAATTCAAGCTCTCTCCAAAAAAATGCATTAAAATGCATTTTCCAAGTCTATCTTCTCTATAGATCAAGCTTATTTCTCTCATTGAAGGGCAAGTAAAGGATTCTCCCATCAAGGAAGAAGATCTTTTTTGTTCGTAAGCATCCAAGCACTCAACCATCCATTCATTCAAGTATTCGAGCATTGAAGTCTTCTCCTTCTCTCCATCAAGCATTGGGGCAAATGACAACATCCATTGTGCAAAGCTTGTCTTTCATGATTTTCTTTTGAGTATTTTGTGTGGATTCAAAGTCAATGCATTAACACATGTGATTGCATCTAAAGAATCATTGTGTCATCATGGCATATGGTAATTTATGATTCAGATCTAGCTTCTATTTCATATCATCATAGTTTCCTTTCAAGAATATTTCATTTCATTTCAAAGGTTGATTCCTCAACCGAGGTTTGACTAAGACAAACCCCTCTCTATACAAAATTTCCTCTCTTTTTTGTGTAGGAGCAGGTAGTGCTTGCACCAAATCAGATCCAAGAAGTTTAGGACCGCGCAAATAGTTTGCAACTCGAATCATTGGAAAATGTACGAAACATGTCAACCAAGTTGTCATAGTATACAAACTAGGTTGACCAAGTCACCATAGTCCTTCTAATCCTGTTTCAAATTTGGACTAGAGATAAGTTACAGTCTTTGGACCCCATTCATCTCTACTATATTGATCTGTTTGCATTCTGTCAATCTGTGCATGTAGAAATTTGTCCTTTTTTCCTTCCTAGCTCTTGATCTTGCATTTCTCAATCACATTTTCTTAATCAACCCTCAATTAAAGTGACTGCACCCACTCAATGCTTAATTCCTCTTGAGCCTAGTGAGTCATCTTTCTTCCAATCCAATATAAGAGATAGCCCCATAAAATCATTAGTTTACCCATTTGAACTAGTAATCCCTATTTCTTATGTTACATTTTGGTGAACCCAACTCATAACATTTCCATTTTTATTTTGATGTCTAAATCTAGTTTATGTACATTTAATTAGTAATCATTTCCTTTCATTTATTGTTTATGCATTTGCATTAATGATAAAAGACAGAAAAAAAATCCATATTGTTTCATGCATTTTTCTCATGTTTTCATTTTGTTTTCAATTAGATTAGTTTTATAATGCATGTATTTCCTTGATGTTAGCCTCCCTTCTATCACTTTATCCCTCTCCTAAAGACCCTCCTATCCATAAGGACGTATTAGTGAAAGATGTTTTTAATCTCTCTCTCAATGACTCTTCTCTTTATGGAGAAGCATTGAAGATTGATGTTAACTCTTCACTTAATATGTGCCTCCTCCATGAGAATACCATGGTAAAAGATGATGATTCCCTTCATGATACCTTACCTGTTATTCATTTCAAAGACTTCCCCTTTAGAGATGAAGCTTTAATGAGTTACAAATATCCTTTTGCTAAAAATTTCTTTATTCATAGAGACATTCCTACTCTTCACGATTCACCTATTTGGGATGAACCCTTGGACAATGATGTTGATTATTCACTCCCTCATGAAATAATCTTGATGAAAAAAGATGCTCTTGTGGTAAAGGAGACTACTATGATTGACAATGCTTATATTCCTTTTAGTGTTCTTCCCTCTACACATGAAGCATTAATGATTGATTTTGATCCTTCTCCTAAGATGTACCCACTCTATGAGGATATTTTGGAGCAAGATGAGGATATTACAAACATCTTTATTAATTTCACCTTACCTTCATTAAATGACATCCCTTTTAGTAATGAAGCATTGATGGAAATCCCTAATCCTCATTCTAAAGTGTGTGCTACTAATAAGGATGCCTTGGAAGAAGAGGATGATACCATTACCACTTTCCTTGATGCTCTCCCTTCTAGAGATAAAACCTTGAAAAATCAAGAACCTAATCAAGTCAATTTTTTCAATGTTTTGGGTAGTGAAAAGCCTAAGGTTGTTTTTCATCTTTGTCAAGATACCCCTCACCCTCAAAATAAATAGATGATTATGGTAAAAGGTGCTTAGAAACTTAATTATCATGTGGTTTCTCACACATATAACACAAGAAATAATAGACAACCTATGAATTCAATTGTCCCTCCTCTTATTACTTCTCAACAAGTACTTCCTTTTTCCCCTCATCTTCCTCAAAATATTGGGAAGCTATATTATTTAGTTGAACAACTTCATGCTACTCCTACTAACATATCCCTTTGGGAGCTAATTCAAAATTCCTCCAAACATCAACAAATATTACAAGAGGCCTTAAGAAACATGCATATCCTACCTCTTATGCAACCTAATGATATAACTTCCTTATAAGAGTGTATGGATGCGACCAATACTCAAGCTGTGATTGTCTTCTCCCAAGATGAGTTAAATTCTAAGGAAATCCAAAATCAATGTGATCCTCTTATGACTGTGGTCTTTATTAATTGAAATTATATTTGAAGAACTTTAATTGATAATGGATCCAGTCTTAATTTTTGTAGCATTGATTTGCTACATAAAATTAAGGTGGATACTTTATTGATTAAACTCAGTTCTATTCCTATATGTGGCTTTGACAACATCGCTAAACAAACTTTAGGTATTATAACCTTACATGTTAAGGTAGGACTTATTATTTGACCCACACCTATTCATGTCATGCCCAATACTCTCACTTACAAACTTCTCTTAGGAAGACCATGGTTACATGCCATACAATTTGTTCCTTCAACTATCCTTTGAAACTTAAATACATCCATAAAAATCTGATGTACACCCTTGAAGTTGATGATAAATTAAAAATTTGCTTATGAGATGAATATGATTCTCCATCCATTCCTAAACCATTTCAACAAGATGTATCTTCTCCTCCTAAAAGTGTCCTTTTAGAAGATGTTTGGGGATCATTAGACTTTAGGCCATCTTTTTTGGGAGAATATAGAGTTTCTAAGCTTAACAATGGACCCTTTAAATAGCCTAGCGTGTCATTTGTTCAACCCGATTCTCCTAACATTTCAACTCATAATCTTCCACATGGTTCAGGATGTCTGCAATAAAGTGATAAGGAGCTAACCTCATGCTTCATCTTCAAGGGTATGGTTTCCAACCTCCTTTGTCAACATCCCTTTCTTTATCATCTAATACTTTTTATATGCCTTACTTTAATCAAGAAATCATTTTTCCCTACATTCTCTGTGCTAAATTGATTACTCAACCTAAATGAAAAACAAAGCATATGTAAAATCTCATGAATCTTCCCTTTTGCATGTATCATCGATATCATGACCACTCTACCAATGAATGTCAAGCTTTGCATTATGAAATTCAAATACTCATTGATTAAGATGTCATTCATGTAAACATAAAAAAATGAGCTACAATTTAATCATGATTATTATTATAATATTTAAGTTTATATTATGTTGCTCCACACTATGTGACATTGTAAGCCTATCTCTTGGGGGCTCAATGTCATTCATGGTGGTACAATTTCAAGTGAGATCATACTTGGCAGGAAACATAATAACCCTCCTTATCTTTGTCTCCGTGCTTGAAGGGCAAGGGTAGAATTCAATATCTCACCCTTTCTAAGGATCTATTTTCCCTTAGATAAGTGGCATTGGTTTATCATGCAATGTTTTCTCTTACATGGAATTGTTTGTTTTGATTAAGGATTCTCTCTTATCCAAGAGGTGTGTATCCTTGATCACAACCTCTTCCTTGTTTGCAATTGTTTATCCATGGTAAATAATTCCCTTACTTGAAGGGTAAAAGTGTGTCATCCTTCATCAAGAACCCCTTTACCCAACAATGGAGAAGGTATGAATTCTACTTCTCTTTCTCATTGATGTTATTTCATATCTCCTCCTTATAGAATCCTTCAAAAGGATCCCTTTACACTTGTGGCTCATTATTTCTTTGCATTTGTCTCTTCCTTGCCTCATAGGAGTTGTGACTGATTTGGCTTGGATTGGGAGCTTCTTAGAGCATATCTCCTTTGTGTTAACAGTGGATATCCACGTTCCTCATTTTTTCCCTTAAGATGCCAAAATAGTTTTATTTTTTTATCTTAAGGGGGGTGTGGGTATATATGGCCTCCTTTTGCAAATGTTCCAATTACTTTAAGCATTTCGGGTAGAGTACACTAGCATAATACAAATTGCTAGGGCTAGAAATCTCCTTTGTATGTTTAATGTATTTTCTTGCATAGAATTCTTTCCTTGGACTATCCTTTGGTGCCTTTGTGCATTTTAAGTGGATTTACTTGGATACAATGATTTTTCTTGAACTATCATATTATTAGTATATTTCCTTGGATATAATTATTTCCTTGGACTATCCTATTTCGATGGATTTCCTTGGATATAATGTTTTCCTTGGTTATCTTTGGGATTGGTTGAACTAGCATAACACAACTTGCTAACCCATTTGACCTCTCCTTTGTGTGGATTCTCAAAGATCAGTTGACTAGCATAATACAACTTACTTTCAACTTTTCCTTCTCTCTTTCATGGATCACCTAGCATAATACAAGCGGCTGCCATTTCTCATCCATAATTGTCTTTTTCTCTTCTCCATAATTCCATAGCATAACACACTTTGCTAGTTGATTGGATTGTGGAGTCTTCTCTTATCTTTGATGTATGCTCTTGCTCTTTCCATGTGACCACTTGTGATTTTGCAATAATATTTGAGCATAATGCTAGCGGTTGAGACATTTTCTTTATTGGGGTCTCTTCAATTAGTTGACTTGGAACATTAGTAAGCTTTAGGTTTTTGCCTTTGTTTTGAATATTCTTGCACATTGTTGTTTGAGTTAAGATCCTTAGTTTGGGAGATTGTGTCCTTAAGCTTATCCATGTCTTATCTCTTTGTAGTTTTACCCATGATCATATCTCTTTCTCTCTCTTTCTTCTATTTTACCATGAGCATGAGGTTGACTCATACTCTCGCTAAAGTAGGGGCTAAATGTACCATCCTAAATTGTAAGCAGCTATAATTAGATGGTCAATCAGACCCCATTTTGGCATGTATGGACTCTCGCATTGATTTCAAGTACTCCAACAGTGCTATGCTTTTCATTTTGATATTTCTCTGGAATCCTAATTCTTGAACCAAATTGAGGCTTTTTGGGGGGAAGAGATCAACTCGGCAGACCTTTTCCCTGAGGTTTGCCCCGAAATTTAAATCGAAGGCATGTCTAAACGATTAAGTGGGAAATCCATAATCTTATCAACTTCCTTTGATTATTGAGCTTCGAAATGTTGTGAGAGGTATATAAACAACCTATCTCTCCTCATTTGGACATTACATCATAAAATACAAACTCTCTCCTACGAATTCACCTCTCAAGCATTCTAAGGCAGATCTCAAGCATTTCAACGCATTTTTCAAGTATATCTTCTCCATGGATCAAGATTCTTTCTGTCATTGAAGGCAAGGTAAAGGATTCCCCCATCAAGAAAGATCTTTGTATTCACAAGTGTCTGATGTCGAATGTGGACCTCTCTATTCAACACAAACGCAACATAGTCATTGCACAATCAATGAACTCACAAAGACAAACATGAATTGTTTGCTCTGCAAGCGTGATTGAAGCGACCTGTTGCCTCCTAATTAGGAGTGATTGTTGAAATTTACCCTCAGAACGAGATCCAACAACCTGACCATCTCTAATACGGAGGATTTTAAAGTGGGGGTGTGTGAAGAAGAGCCATCAATTGTGAGAAATATGCATCTAGATATGATAAAATGTTGTTGTTCTATGAATTGAAACATGATTTAAGCTATGAAAGATGAATTGCAATTATTCTAAATATGAAATGCAACTAGCTATGGAAGTAAAAGTGCAATTAAACTAAGATATTAAAATGCTTCTAATCTATGA
>MU226799.1:2195464-2213151 GCA_018584345.1 Thuja plicata | reverse complement strand
GTTTTCTCTGAGTGCGGAGTTCTCTTGTTTTGTAGGTTACAAGGATTTTGAAGTGATTTGGAGATTCAACTCTTCATAGAAGCATTTTGGGGTCAAATGAGCATCATAGTTGCATATGGGTCAGCTAAAAAGCAAAACATGATTTAACACTATATTTTTCTCACATAATTTTTTAATGTTTTTGCATGCCATTTTTTTTTTAATTCTATCTTGAATTCGTCGCAATTGCAACGTTCACCCCCAGAATTACGACGGGGTCACTGTATTGGCGACGCCCAAAAACTGTCGCAGTTGCTTGGGTGTTCGTCGCAATTGCGACGTTAACCTCCAGAATTACGACAGGTTCGCTGTATTGGCGACGCCCAAAAACCGTCGCAGTTGCTTGTGTGTTCGTCGTCATTGCGACATTTACCTCCAGAATTACGACGAGGTCGCTGTATTGGCGATGCCCAAAAACCGTCGCAGTTGCTTGTGTGTTTGTCGCTATTGCGACGTATACACATAGAATTACGACGGATTTCCTGTATTGGCGACGCCCCAAATGTCGGGGTTGATAGGGCTACATAGCGACGGATTGAAGTCGTAATTGCAACGGAAAAGGAAAGACGTATTTTGCGACTAAAAAATAGCGACGTCTATTCCTGTCGCAATTGAGACACATGGTTGTCCCAATTGCGACACATAGCCGTCGCAAATCGACCCCAAATGTATTAGTGTGTCCTCTAAATGATTTTTATAATATTTTTATTACTAGACCCCACTTTTACATTACCTTGTGGATGATAAGGTCAAATTGATTACACACTTTGTTTGATATAAATCATTTGGCATTATCAACCACTATCATCACCGACACACCAAATATGATGGATTATTTGTCAAGAAACCAAACAACACCTCAATTGTGTCACTACTTGAGGGGATTGCTTGAACCCACTTGATGAAATACTCAATACTACATGTATCCACCTACAACCAATATTTGACATCTCTATTATTTTTCTAATGAAATTAATGTCCCATTATGGGAAAGAAACCTTAACTAAGATTCATGAGTGCACCTAAAAAGGTCAATTTACATTAAACATTTGGCAAGCATAGCACCATATTGCATTGGCCATATTGTTGAATATTGTTGGCCACCAATAACCTACTCTTAAAATATTGTGTTTGATGGTCATGAGCATGTAATTCCCACAATAAAGTCCTTTAAGGCGTTCATTTATGATCTAGAGGGATCGTTCCTACTTCAAAGACTTACAGA
Organism: Thuja plicata; assembly: GCA_018584345.1. Classification (NCBI taxonomy): domain Eukaryota; kingdom Viridiplantae; phylum Streptophyta; class Pinopsida; order Cupressales; family Cupressaceae; genus Thuja; species Thuja plicata. The sequence continues at coordinate 2,211,887 of MU226799.1, read as the reverse complement.
GTGTCCCCTCTTCATGTCAATTCTCCCTAAATCAACTCAAATTTCTAGGATTGCAACCTCAATGTTTAGAGATGAATTTGTATCATTCTTGATAAGGAACTTAGATATTCTGAGTGAGACATCATCTACCTATACCATGTATCATCTCTTGAATTGCAAATGAATGCTTCGTGAACAATCTTTACCTCGTGCGCCTCTATCATAAGCCTTGCCAAGTCTTGCCATCAAGCCAATTTTGGTGTTTGCATCTTAAAGTAGTATTCCTAGATCTTGTTGATCCACACAAATCTCTTTCCAAATACCCGATGAAAATATCATTCACTACTATATTAGGCAATTACAGGATAAGATGAAGAATTGAATCAAATAGGTGCAATAAAATGACATCATATTTATAATGACTTGTAATAGTTTTATTATTTGGTGTATCATCATACTTCAAGGATGAATGGATGATAGGACACGGAATGGTATTTTGTAACACTTACGATATAATTACTATTTGACTTCTCATGTTTTGGGGACAAAACATGTTGAGGTGTAAAGGCATGTTACATACCTAGGCATACAATGTTCTGATTAAGTAAAAGCAAGATTTGAAAGGTCCTAAAACCTTGTACACAAGCAACAAAAGATAGGTCAAAGAAAGACCAAAAAACAACTGTGGAGCCCCACCAAACAAGCCAAAGGAACTAACCATAGTTCCAACCAAAAAGAAAAAAGGCCCAACCAGCCACAAACAATGCAATCAAGATTTACATTTTTGCCCATCTTTATGTGAGTGTAAGTTCATATCAAATGAAGGAGTGGAAGATTTAACTTTTTTTCCCTTAACTATTGTCCATCCATCCTCCACCTTTTCAACATCCTTCTTCTAGTCCAAAGAGGAACCAGAAGAGCCCACTAAAGGGCAGGTCACAATCCCAGCCACAGGAGGGGCAAGACTAGCACCACTATCATACCCCATGATCCTCCCAGGCGAGCCATGAGCAGCATAACCAAGAGCTCCAAAAGACAAAAATGTTGAACCAAGGACAGTATCAACGATCTACACAGGGACAGCACTAGCAACACCAGAAGGGACAGCATCAAAGACAACAACAGTAGCTTCAAAGACAACATTACCAGCATTAGATACATCATTAGAAGCTCCAACCAGAGCTTGATCGTTCTGAGGAGGACAAGCAGTCGATCTCCCATCCATGGAATCTTTACGAACCGTATAATGTTTGCCAGAAACCCCCACCCACCAAGAAGGCGATTTCTTCGATTGAATCTTATCAAATACACACCGCGCAACAAGATGGCCAATCTTGTGGCATTTCCTACATCGAAATGGGATACCTTCGTAATCAAAATTCTGAGTCCAAGAGCCCTAGGCATACAATGTTATAATGTGTATAAGTGGATAAACATGACACATGTCAACATTTCCATCCACTTGCATATGGTATCCACATCTTCAAACTCCTTAATTAATGGGGAAATAATCAGTGTTATTGGTGAGTTCTTTAAATATCTCCCTACAAACAAATCCTCAAGGGCATGAAAATGGAGAGAGGGAGATGTCATTTGTGCAGTCAAGGTTTCTCAAATTTCTCAGCATAGTTATAATTGAGACAATGGTGGAAGCGGCCATGGCCATGACCATGACAATGTTGATCCCAATGGTTAAGCCTCACCTCATAATACTTTATTATTTGGGTATTATAATTTTTCCAGTTAAGCTAACTAATGATGAAAATAATTGTGCATATACAAACATTTAAGATGGATATAATCATTTTATCCAAACATTCAAGATGGATATAATCTTTATGGTGCATATTCACAAAGGCTTTGATTGGCTGACTTCCATTTGATGGTGGTTTAGTGGCCCATGTGACTAGATTATGATTATTTATAAGGTTGTTCTCCCAAATGTTTGATATTATGAATTTTCTTGAACAATATTCAAGCTTTATTAAGATCTTTTAATATTTTCTTTAGTGGCCTTTTATAATTAGTTGATTAGAAGTTTCATTATCAAGTTGATTGTTTGACTCCTTTTTCAATCTAGGGAATTTATTCGATGGTGTTGTCTTTCCTTTAGTCCCATTCCACTCAATTGTATTTTCTTAAGTCGCATTCCACACAATTTTGATGTGTAATTAGCAATGTAAAAATTGGTGCTTAGTAAAATATCAAATTCAATTTTATAAACAACCAATAACTAAACTACACAGCCTTTTTATTTTGTTATCAAGTTGATTGTTTGACTCATTTTTCAATCTAAGGAATCTATTTGATGGTGTTGTCTTTTCTTAATTCCCATTCCACACAATTGTCTTTTCTTAAGTCCCATTCCACACAATTTTATTGTGTAATTAGCAATGTAAAAATTGGTGCCTAGTAAAATATGAAATTCAATTTTAAAAACAACCAATAACTAAACTACGCAGCCTTTTTATAACCAACATTACTTAATCATCGCTAAAACACAACAAAAAATAGACAAAACGGAGAAGAGTGATCTTTGAAAAAAAATAAAAATACGAGCAGACAGTAAGATATTTAACCAAAAAGTAATCTATCTATACATTACAGCCATTGATAACCAAAATTTGATATACACTATTTGCTCAACTTTCATCGTCCCATTTGCTAATGGGTATTTCCCCCGAATCAATGATCCTCACTTTTTTCCTAGGTTTTCCACTGTAGGTTCCAGCTCCTCCCTCCACTGCATATACAGTGTCCATGCCTTGTATAACCTTTCCAAAAACAACGTGTTGGCCATCCAACCTGAGGGTCCCACAAATGAATATGTTGATTCTAGATTAACTACTCATTCCTTTGAAAACAAGATTAAAGCCCACAGCAAACACAAATGGCTTAAGGCTTATATTACTACAAGAAATTGAGCGTTACATGCACATTTCTTACCAGCTTGCTTTCACAGTTGTTATGAAAAATTGTGATCCATTTGAATCTGGACCTGAATTTGCCATGGATACTATACCTGAAATAGATAACAATTTTGTCAGGAATTTAAAAATGACTTCGAAAAATCAGCTCTCAATGAATAGTAATAACACTTGAATTTTGGGTTCCAGGAAGGTGTTACACAAGTATGGCCAATTTAACTCAATTCTCTACATTAACTTTTTGTGCTTAATAATCTATACTCCTTATGAGTTGAAGAAAAATTACATCTGAATTTAAAGAGAGAAACTCAGAAACTATTGACAGATATTACTCATGTGCAAATAACAATTCTCCAAGTGAAAGCAGGATATAAAAACAAACACATTAGCCTCAGTGAGCTAGCTAAAAAGAAACATTCCCCCTCTATTAGTGACTAGGGTATAAGGGAGAGGGTTTCATGGATATACTGGACTGAGCGAAATGATGGCACAGAAAAATGCATTCAAGGAGATGCAGTATAGTTACGGTGCATGCTATGTTGGGAAGCAGGAAGTCTAGCCATCTTCTTGTATAATAGTGTCTATTTGTGATCGTGGCATAACTTAAAAAGAACAGATGAACAAAGAAAAGATCAAAGCTACTCTAAACACGGCTAATCTGCCAAAATAAATTGTAGAAAGAACTTCAAGGCCTTTGAATTCCCAAATATTAAGGGAGCTCTAAACTAACTATAAAGACAGGTTAAAATCACTCTGCATCCAGGTGATAGGCCTCTGTTTCTGAGTGCATGAAGTTGATGAGCTTCTAACTTTTAAGAGTTCATAGTCTAGAATTTTATGATACCCTGCAAAATCTACAATTTCTGGAAGCATCAAATGCATTTGAGCATTGATGTTCTAGTTGCCATGAATAAATTGAATGGTTTTGCAGAATTCAAGTCTATATTGGACATCAAGATTTCTTCATGTTACAAATGCAAAATTATTATGAAGATATTCATGTTATTGTCAAATACAAAAAAAAGCCAATTCTGCACCTAGTGCAAGAAAACATACTAGATAAGTGAGTGGTATGATAGAATAATTGCCATTGGATATGACCTCGATACAGCTGTAACTAGTTGGATGCTCAAGGGTACAGTAGTGTGTACCTGGAGACCACTCAAAGTGTTCATCTACCAGATACACACATTAATATACAGAATGAGCTACCCCAGAGTTTTCAGTAACTTATTAATTATAGACCCAAGTTACCGATTCGGGTGCGGGTGCGGATGCGGGATGCGGGTGCGCGGATGCGTGAAAATTTTTTTTGGGGGGATGCGGGTGCACGGATGCATGAAATTTTTTTTTGGGGGGGATGCAGGTGCATTTGGATGCGTTTATATATAGATAGATAGATAGATAGATGCAAAGAAATGCAAGAAATATAAAAAAATAAATAAATAACAAGATTTAGTAATAGACAAATAATAAATTAAAATATAATAAATAAATGATACTATTAAAATATAAGAATAAATAAATTATATTATAAATAAATATATTGTTGACATATAAATATATGAATACACTATATATTCACCCAATTAATTATATATTTAATATAATTGATGATGCTTATTTTTGATACTAAATATTGATAAAATTAGTAATTACTAATTATTATCAAATGTATTATTTATATCGATATTCAGGGAGGAAGTCATCGAGACAATTAATCAAATTACTATTAATCCTTTCCGAGTATTGTTTGATCGAAGGTTATTCCAGGAGACACCGTGGAGAGGACGTGGCTCTTGACGGGATACACAAGCATAATCTGCTCTTCCATTTGAGGGGGGGAGAAAGAAATAGGAAATTCACGGATAATAGGGTAAATTCACCGGCGTAGAGATTCAGTAACATGAAGAGAAACAGGAAATTCACAGAGAATAGATGAACGACACTCATGGAACATGAAGAGAAAGACTATAGATGGGGAATTGAGGGAGCAGAAGCAGTCAGCAAAGGATATCCAGCGTGCAGTCTAGAGAAGGATACAACGAGCAACCACAAGACAGTCGTTTTCATAGTTAGCACTCAAAAATGTGAGAGGACGGCAACTACATGGTATATGCTGCCCCCGGATGCCCTGCGGATGCCACCCGGAAGCGCATCCCAGGCGCCCAGATGCTTCTGGGAAGCATCCAGAAGCATATGGGCGCCTAGGATGCGCTTCCGGGTGGCACCCACAGGGCATCTGTGCCGGCACCCGCATCCGCATCAAGCCCAAAACAGCGCGCATCGGTAACTAAGATTATAGACATTCGTTTATAAAACAATTTATGCATACAAGAAAAAAAACACAAAAATATGTAGACTTGTGGCACCCATATATTAGAAATGAATATAATGATAAGATGTTATAATTATTGGATTCACTCGGGACTTACAAGGTTACAATGAATTCTTTAAAAAAAATCATTACACATAGCAAAAGTTCTATGAACTATATATATCATCTCACATTAATGAAACACCGGGGAGTAGAGTTTGATGAGTAGGTAAAGTTGTCAGGAGGCATGTACTGTAAGTTGTAACAGATTGGACTAATAGAAGTCTACAAATTTTCCTGATTCTTCATCTCAATAAACAAATTCAAGTTGCAACCAGGGCCAACCTTTTGAACTAGTCATGTTTGTTCTAGAAAATGGATAGTAATATGTCCCAACCTGAATCATAACTTAACACACACCAAACAAATTGACCATACAAAAGTCCAGGTAGCAAGCATGGTATATGAGGTTTGTCCCAATCTCCTGTTACCAAGTTATGGCACAATAGTAATCATATAATCTATATTAAAATCATATCATTTATTGATGGGCTAGGCAAACATGGTAAAATATAAGAGCCCCAAAAGTCCACTGATATACATTTTGTGTTACAAAACATCTCATGGGCATACGTGCAGATGACAATAAAATACACAGCAATCAATCTTTTTACTGCAACAGTGTAACACGCCAAAATGGGCTGTCAAAAATCAGAATGATTTTTATAATTTTACCTACAACTGAAACCACTAAGTCACAGATAAATCATGGTTAGATCTGATAGATATTTAATGAGTTTAATTATTAATACCATTATGATTTTACCTCTGGGGCTTTGGGGTCACTAGAGCAAATTTTGGGGACTGATAGCACACACAGAGCCCCACAAACACAAGACTAATCTCCCTCTAAACTAATCCAGGCTCAATTCCAATGAGTTGACTTACCCATAGAAATCAGTGGCTTACACCTAACTAGATGACACTATCTTAGATCAGACTTTGGCTTCTGTAGGGAGCAAACACATATCACTATCCTACAATAGACTAGAGTAACATGTGGCAGCTTTATAACAGTCTCACAATTGACACTTGTGCGCAACTTTACTCAAGTGGTTCCTCAATTTAGGTGACTACTTAAGGAGCTCTGAAGTGCTCAAAGTCTTCAAGCCCGTGATGAGGCCACATGGCCAATTGTGATTGGTTTGGTCACTCGGCTCTCAAGCTTCTAATAACCCTAGCTAAACCCTATACCTAACCCTAAATGAACCATAATCCTAAAATTATCCTAAAACTAACTGAATTCTAACCATAACTTTAAGTTGTAAGTAAACCCTAACCCTAACCATATTCAACCCTATCCATAACTATAATCCTAACTCTAACCCTAACCCAAATTGAACACTAACCCAATTCCCAACCCTAACCCCAAGGTTTATCCTAGAAATATAATTCTAATCCTAACCCTAATTGAACCCTAACTAGCCCTAAACCCAACCCTAACCTTGACAATAACCTTAAGATGTACCGTAGAACCTAACCATAACCCTACTTGAATCCTTACCATAGTGCTAACCCTAATTGACCTTAATTGTAACCTAACCTTAACCCTAGCTTGAATTGAAGCCTAACCCTATTTGACCCTAATTTAACCTTAACCCTATTTGACCCTTATTTAATCTTAACCCTAATTGACCCTAATTTAATCTTAACCCTAATTGAAAGTTAATATAACCCTATCCCTAACTAAATCATAACCCTTACAATAACTTTGTACGCTTCTCCTACATTATGTTCAAATATTGTTACTCTTCAATCCTTGATTTATATTCAGCTTTTGCTTAGACAGCCAGAAGTAAAACTTCAACTGGTGCCTCTAGTTTAGTAGATCTAACACCTATTCCCCTACCAGTAATCCTCTGATTTGCCAGATTCTGAACCTGTTTCAATTTCACATGGGGTTGGAAACTCACTACACAACTCTTGCATCCTTTCCCCATTAAATTCACAGTGACATCAACTTTTTCCACTGTTCCCGACCAAAAATGCTTTCCTCCCTTGGTTTTCTTCCCTTATCATTATCTGATAAGTTCTACATCTGCAAACCCCTAAATAGCTTGAATCAAAACCTAACCTAGCCTCTTTTCTGCTAGTCTCTGTGGAACTTGAACTCCAAAACGCCAAATAATCAAGAAATCTGACCATTGAAATTACCGATGAAGAATTTAATCTCACAATAAGATTAGGTTTTGAGATTATTTTTGACAAGTTCCATTATTTATGTTTATCCATCTGGAAGCATCTATGATATATCCTCTTTCCTTTCATATAACCATAAAATAAGTCTTTAATAAACAAGAAGCATCATATTTTATCCGAATTGCGACGGCAACACAGCCACTTTCAAATGCCTCTGGTTTGTTATACAAAATGAAACCCAACAAAACCCTCGGAATTGCTCCATTTCCAGGACCTTTCAGTTTCACTAAAACTGTTGACCTATCTGTGGCACTTCTCCAATAAAAGTTCACCTAAATCTCAGAAGAAACATAAGAGTTTCAGGGGCTTATGAGGATTTCATCCAAACACATACCTGTAAGCTGCAATGTCACCATGAGGAAATTGCACAGATCAGACTCAAAAATTGTTTCATATGCAAAGACTGTTCATTATTCCAAATAGACTGGCAGCTTTAAGGGACATGAGTAACTGCAACTACACACTGAAACCAGTTATTAATGGCATTAATAACATCAATTGATCTTTGCAATCAGCCATCAAGGACATTAATACCTTAAATTGAACCTTATGATCATTGGGGCAGTGAGGAACCCCAACTAAACTCAATAAATTAACAATCAATCATTGGTGAATGTCATCAATCATTGGTGAATGTCAACAGGACCACAAATGTCAAAAACATTGGTCCTCGCTAATGCCAACAGTAGGGCCTGCCTCTGAAATCCCATTTTTTATCCTTGAAATCACACAGGTGAAGAATGAAAGTTCACTAAATGCCTTAATCTGTAAATGCCAAATTCATAGAGCTTACATTGTCCAAACCAACATGGTCAGCATTTTGCCATTATTATTGTTGGTGTAAATGTTCAGTCGGCCACAAGGGAGAAAATAAGCAAGTTTATTAGAAAAGAATCAAGATTTCGAAACTTTATAATACAGAGAATGTTGTCAGCATGGTAAAACAAAATATCAAAATATAATATTTATGGCATTATCTCTTCTAAATTATATTTTGTATATCTCATTGCTCCTTTGGCTTGGGGTATAGTTGGAGTATGCAGTTGATTGCTACTGAGCCCAACTTTCTAAAGTGAAGACCTGCTGAAGGTTGTAACACTATAGGTAAAGAGAAATATTGCACACAGTAGTGCATTGTCTCATATTGCCACTGAATATATCAACAGGAACAATATCGAATTTGAGAAGTGAGTCTAATTTTTTTATTTTAGAGGGCAGTCCTAAACCAATGTCCCTTGATCCCCATTATTCTCAGCAACTTAATGTTTCTCAGTAGTTCATAGACGGATGATGATTCACACCAAAGAAACAGGAAAAGCCATGAACTCCTGTTTCTCATTTCTAAGTCTAACAATGGAAATCAGCCCCTACATCCATGTGAAAAAATTCTCCCTTCAGATCCCCATTTACTAAAGAATATGCTTGTTGTGAAACTTCTAGTGCAACTTGCACACTCATTAACGTCTTGCCATAATCCATTTCCCTTCCTCTCAGAAGCTGTAGCACTATAGAGAGGCTGTAATATAAACATAACACCTACATGAAATGCTTCTAACAACTATGTCCCGTGTGTCATTAACAATTTGGGAGAATGATTTTCAACGTCATAGAATTTGACAGCTTCCAATGAAAAGTTTCCTCCAATGCATAAAACATGACAGAGTGCCAAGATTCATTAAACTCCTGAATTGATAAATTCAATAAGTGTAAGTATCATTCAATTTCTTTCAGAGAAAATTGAAGCGTGGGCATGCATTTCAGTGTTTGGTTTAATTAGAGGCAGTCCAAAAGTTGCTGTAAATTGTGAAAATTGGAAACATGCATGTGTAAATGTCCATTTGTTTCCTGTAAGTAACCTTTCTGCAAATACTCACTAGCTTCAGAATTTTTTATGGCTTTGAAATGCATTTACATATTTTTATTGTCCTACTCCTTATTATTAACATGCTTGTGTTTTTATTATTTAAATACCTCTTAGTCACATTCCAGGATGTCATCAATTGGACAAAATTACAAATTAAACCCCACCATTCATGACTGAAACATCCACCTACAGAGAAAATATAGAAGTTGCTAATATGCATCCCATCTATGACATTTTAAAAAGCATTACGTATCTGGATACATAGATATAATCAAGGTCAAAGATATGTTGGGCATTTTTAAATGATATGCACTAAGATTTCAGTGACTATCATGGAATTTCAATTATTTGGTAAACTTTAACAATCTGCTCCTACAACTGCATAAGTGGCCATAATATGGATGCGAGAAGAGGTGATATATGCCTTAAATTTGTAAATTACAGGTGAGTAAAGTAGCACAATTAAAAAGAGATCAATGCCTACCTGCACTTGAATGCTTTAATTTAAAATTTTCATCTGGGAAAGTGACTCCATAAATTGACTCGCCACCCCTACCATCTCCATACACAGTATCTCCACCCTGAATCATGAAACCTGGAATGATGCGATGGAAGGGTGTGCCCTTGTAATGCAAATCCTTCGCAACAGTTCCTTTACCTTTCTCCCCTGTAATATATAATTTCCTGTGTTAAAGTTTCTATAAGGTCAAAAATGTTTTTTCTTTGTGTCTAATAACTCAATTACTCAGTGACTATTAATGTGAAATCAAATGAAAAAGAGTTTTCAATGCATTTATCATAATTACCTGTGCAGAGAGCCCGGAAGTTTTCTGCAACAAAATGAGAAAACATCTGACATAAGCAGCTATTTCTACAAGAACCAAACTAGTGTAATTAAATAGGATAAAGCCAGAGAATCGTGCCAATCCCCTTACCTCATCATCCCAACAAAAGTAACAGAAAAACCATTCAAGTTTCAACCATGTTGTCTCAAGTCATAAAATGCAATTGAATGTAACCTCATTGAATATTTTCATTAAGCTCGCAATTTTGATAATGCATTCATAAATAGGAGTTTCTTGTATGGGACATTGAATGAATGCACAGAGAATCAAAACCATGAAAGTCGACTATTTTAATCATGCCCCAGTTCCAGTTCATGCCATCCCAATAAGTTTTCTTTCAGATTAAGGCAAAGGATCAAGCCCATGAAGTGCTCTGTCACTTTTCGATTTTAAAAAAAAAAAGGATCAAGCTCATGCCATAATTGGCCCTCTTTGTAAATAAGGTCTTCTTGTCACTTTAAGACAAAACATTCAGAATGTAATGCATCAAGTATTAGAAGAAAGCATTACTTCCCCTTCCTAGCCAGGGAGAGATGCATTTCAGATTAGACCCCTAAATAAGTAGACAAAATGTATTCTCAAAGAAGATGGCACTTAGGCACATACTTGAATCAACAAGTTCAGCAAGAATATCTTCATATCACACAGCTCTCCCGTGAAAAAGCCCAAAAAAAGACACAACCAAGCACCAAAAACCTGAAAACCTCTGCATAAACGGCTTTTAAATTTAGATTCCCAAAAATATGCTTAATGAATTCCTACTCCACATACTACATTTATTGACCATATAAAATACCGGGTTTAACAAATCCAGATTGACTGACCAATACTTGAAATAGAGAAAAGCAGGAAAGGACTTAGAACTGAAAGACGCATGGAAAAAACTCAAGTAAAATTTATTGTTCAAAGCTAATCAAATTCACATAATGTCATGTTCTGTTTGAGGTTGAATTTTATGGCAAAACTAAAATGTGTCCTGGTCCAAATTCTACAAAGAATGGAGAAGTGTTTCTTTATCAATATGAACACCTGACCAAGTACTGTATCTTCAGACAGGCTCTTTTGAATGGAGAACCACTTTTCATCTGTCACTGAGATCAGTAATACTCACTTTGTCATGATAAGCATATCTGCACTGTTTATACAGAATGCACTTACTGTAAAGTTCTCTGCAGAAAAAGTAATCCTCTTTCTTATTGTCCCACAGCTTACCTAATGCCAATCATGATGAGGAAGCACTTGACATTCTAGTGGCAATTTTATAGAGCCTATTGAGCAACAATTGGTGGAAGTTAAAGGTGAGACCAGCAACATGGATGTTGCACTAGTTGCCCACATCAATGTGAAGAACACCCCTGCAAAGGCAGTCATAAGTGATGAGGCTTTCCAAGGTAGCCCACTTGAGTGCCTCTTCATCATCATCCTAGACCTTTAAATGAAACCCCCACACATAAGACAGTGTCTTGCCTCTACATTCGCATCTCCCTCTTAAATCTACAGCACACCTCACCACTCTTCACTCAGATACTACATAGATAACCACACTACCAAATCCAAATGTATCTAGCGATGTAAAAAGAGTGTCCTAATTTTGGGTATAGCCAAGCCTAGTACCCAAGTCATTTCTAGGTTGCATTGTGCTTGTAGATGGCATATTTGATAGCCCTGATGATTTAAAACAAGCATTATACTTTCTAGGCCCCATCCAATTTGCAAGTACTATAGGTTTCAAGACAAACAATTAAAAGTGCCTACCAAGCTCTCTATAATTTGTTACACAAACAAGACCAAATGAGGGTCCACATGCATTTTGAACAATGTTCACCAAAAATAAGTATTACCTTATTTGGAAATCGTGTTCATCAAATTTTAAGTGTGTTCCATTTAACTTCCATTGTATCCCCATTAGAGGCTCAAATGATGCATTTAGGTATTAGAAAATAAAGACCAAGACCTAACATCAACAAGGCTCCAACCATCTTTATCCTTATCAAGAGTACCACAATACCAAGAAACCAACGCAAGTCACTTTCTTCCACTTAGCTTGCCTCACAAATAATGTTATGACTCTATATGGCATGCCTACAATCTTAGAATAATAAGGGGCACCTGGACACCCAAAAATGGATTTCATCTACAAATCCAAGTGCAACACAACAACAATCACACAATGGTAACCCTTATATTTTCATTCACAAATATGTTTGATAGATAAATACATCTTTAAGGGCTTCTCCTTACTATACTCGATGAGAAAGAAACCCCAATAACCCATGTCCAACTCATTAGCTAGCTCTTCATATACCCAAAGTGGATAAAATGTTACTTGAATAGTAACTAGGACTAAGGAATAGTAATATTTTGTTATTAAGTACACAACATGCTTGCCCTCTAAAAGAGCTTGTCCTCAAAGCCTAAGTTGCAGGTTCGGGTTCAGGTTTGGGTTCGAAGAACTAGTTCACTGGTACAGCAAAATCTTGAAACGGGGTTTGGGTTCATTTGGGTTTGTTAGTACAAAAACAAGTTAGATTTGAAATTAAATAATATAATCAAATGTATTTTTAATTAAAATTAAATAACATAATATTTAATATAAAATTAATATATATTTTACACTTATTAAATTAAAATTATTAAAAATAAAACGATATTAAATTATTAAAAAAATAAAAATAAAATAATATTAATAAACTTTATGCATATTATAGATGGACATTTAGCAAACTTTAGTTTTATTTATTATTAAGATACACTACATTAATAAATAGAATGGCAATAAATCCTTGGAACTAGCGATCTATTGATAAATCATTACCATACATTATATTAATTTAATTAATGCTCCTAGGTTCTAACCATACATTAAAAAACTACTGGAACAAGCAATACATCCATTTGCCCAGTGTAGGAGAAGCAAACACAGAAAGGGCAGGCAAGGGAGACTGTAAAATACAGTTCAGAAATCATCATACAATTCAGAAATTTTATGCGGCAGAGTCAAGACAGTCAGCGGCGAACCCCGAACCATACCGACATGGTACCCAGACCCAGTTCGAACTAGACCCGGGTCCGGCCATAAAATTGTCGAACCCGGTAACATAGCTCAAAGCTAGTAAAAAACACTAAGTAGAAAACAATAAAATCTAGGAAAGGGCAAAACTATTATAAGAACAAGATATTTGACTCTTTGAGACACTTTTGCATACTAGTGGAGCATATGCTAAAAATGTAACCCACTACCATCAAGTGAGAAATTATAGCACAAACCAACCACCAAACAATACATCTTAACAAAATCCAAACATAAGAATGGGACTTTTATTTACTACTTTACCCCATCACATTCTAGTTCTAGGTTGCCCATTGTCGTGGCCTTCTTAGATGTTTCCGCATAGATGCCTTGCATTTCCAATCACATGTTCATGAAAGTCTAGATGCTTCCTAATTAAAATCATCTCTCGAAAGTTGCATCTTCTATGGTAGGCCTCACCTATTCAACTTATATAGCTTGAAAACACTATTTCTAATTGCCTTCACCGCTTCACTATCTAGGGGAACAAGATCTATATCACCTAAAGGGCCAAAATTACCCTTTTCATCATTCAAAATGATGCTTCAATAATTCAAACACTTTGTATCTATCTTATTGATTGTCTCCCTGTGGATTGAATTTAACTACAAACCCCTTCAACAAACCCAACATATAAGCCCTTCAACTCATCCTTGGTTGTGAAATTTGAGTTGTTTTGTGGGTACAAACCCCTTGGCATGTTGGCAATGGCAACGAAAAATCAACTAAATCTCTGATATCACCTATATCCCTAGCAAGCACACCTACACACCCAATAATATGGATTGTGCCTTCAAATCTTAGTGTAACACAACAAGTATAACAACCATCAATCTATAACCTTGACTGATAACATTACTGTATTTTGTTTAAGGCTATGTTTAGATTTCAATTTGGAAACATTCGCATTTCATGTTCCTTATTTGAAACATTAAAATGTTGCACTAACATATCTTGAAGGGATTAGACACAATGTTGTTATTATGAATGAGTTATATATTACACATTATACATGTGTGTGTGTGTGTGCATGCAATATGTGTGTGTGTGCACGACATGATGTGATTAAATACAACTACATGTCTATAGTGTTTGTACAATTTATATGCCAAAACTTAAAACTTATGTTGCTTTGTTAAAATTTATGTTGCTTGGCCATATATGCTGTCATGGATGTACTTGATGTTTGTTGAGTGTGGAAATAATATGACTGAATTGAACCAGAGTTGAGAGGACTTACCTCATGTACAAAACCATATGTTTCAGTTTAGGTGCTAAAGAAGAAACTAAATCTTGTGATAAACTTGTAACAAACACTTAGCCTTTGACTTAGCCTTTGGTTGGTCAGATATTCTCCTTGGGATATTTATTTGTGAGCATGATGCACTGCTGAAATGTTGCATGCATTGAGACAATAATGTGTCAATCTTAGATAAATATGCGAAAAAAATGATGTTACAAGGTCAAGCATTCAATGAACCCCATTTTTTAAGAAAAAAATATAATCCCTGAATTCAGCGCCAAAGTCAAGATGGAAATGACACTAAGTGTGTAATGAGAGATGTAACAAAAGTGGGAAAATGCCACTTGTTAAAAATAGAAGAGGGGCGACACCGAAATGTCAACAAGCAAGAACAGCATTGAAATGAAAGGATCAGTTTTGCTGAAAAGAACGCAATAATCAGGTGAGTGGCATGACATGAATGTAAGAGAATGAAGTAAGGCCCCTAAAAATATTAATGGTAGGCACTGAATTATAAAGGAAGAGAGTTTGTCTTAATGAAGGATTTGAGTGTCACCTTGGGTCCTACGCAAACTGGAATAGGCATATATATATGCCACTGAAAGTACAGAAAAGATGTAAAGAAAGGGAAAAAGAGAATAGAAGAAACCTAGAGTGAGATGAAGACTAGCAGAGGAATAAATGTAGAATAGCGAGGCTGTAATACAAGGATAAAACGTCACAACATTGCAGCTGATATAAGATACAAATACTAAAACTGATGAATGCAAAGGTGAAAACCTAAAAAGATGTGAATCCTCAGTCCCTCTAGACATAAAGGATAGCAAGAGTAGTTCCAAAAAATTTCAACAGACACAAAGGTTTCAGATAAGCGAGGAATGACTTTTGGGAGTTTTTAGCCTATGAATAAATGCTACAAGGTAAGATAAAATCAATTAAAAAAAGTTATTATAGTGACATTCTAAGTTGCTCAACACAATAGGGGTCTTGCAAAGGATTGAGAGAAGGGAGCACAATGCAACAAGGAAGACCTCAGTAAAAGCACAATATCCACATATAACAAGGAAATAAAGAAGAGTGTGATCAACTAAATCACCCTCTTACAAGTCAACACATACACCAAGTGTAATGTCCCCTGCTACGTTTAGGCCTGTTATAACCAGAATTAACCCCATTTTAATATTTATATGGCCTAAACTGAATGGACTAAGTTGCATTGAATCAAATCTATGTTATTCCATAGTTCAAAGTAAGAAAAATAGTTCATTTATCATGCCAAAACATATTAAGGTAATCTGGTTGTTTTACTATTTATAATTCTTAATGTCAATGCTGATCTTATTACTACTTCAGTTTGAGAAAGGAGAAGATATGAATGTAGCCAAAGCACTTAGAGACCAAACACAATAGGCTCCCTCAAAGTATACAGATTCGAGCCCTTATCCGGTTTAAGGGACGCTGATCCCTACCCTATCTTGGAAATCATCCTATTGACTGGATTTAGACTGCCCCTCTTTGGAAATACTTCAGTCCCTTCCTCTTCAGGTACTAAGTAGTAACGGATCTAACATGAACATATATATATATATATATATATATGATTATGACTCCATTATTACTAATGAGTATATATATTACAGATGTAAATATTCCATCATTCAGAGATATGTTATAGAACATTTAAATATATATTATATACATTCTATATAGATTCTGATTTCATCCTTATTAACATATAATATATATAATTGACTATATTAAGATTGATAAGTACAAGATATTTTTCCACAGTAAGTCAAATTGTGATATTGTTATCAGGATTCAACTGTGTAGTTTTTGAGTCAAACTCATTGACCCATAATTCATGAGTAGTGGTTCACATGAACCCATCTCTCATGAGAATGAATGGAACACTTAGC
>MU226799.1:2166199-2193388 GCA_018584345.1 Thuja plicata | reverse complement strand
AAGCCCCCAAGACGGGGTCAAGGGGCAGCACCCCTTGCAGGGTCTAGGGGCAGCGCCCCTTGTGCGCTCCCTATCGCAGTACAAGGTGGGGTTGAGGGGCAGCGCTCCCTGTCGCAGTACAAGGCGGGGTCGAGGGGCAACGCCCCCAAAAGCTTAACCGACTTTAATTATTTTATAAAGGCATCGAGAGTTATAATTCACCGGGCCCAAATGAGAATTGGAAGTCAAAAAAAAGCCTTTAATTTCACCTTTTTAGGGTTGTGGACACCAAATTTTTATAAATTTCGTCATAAAAAAATGTGTTTTCTAAAACCGTGCGCGAAATTCATCAAAAATCGCCTCAAATTCGCTTTTTTATGTGAAATTCACCCGGGTTCGAAACCCCCGCAACCTGGCTTCGAATTTGGTCCTAAAATTCGGACCCTGCCCGAAACTTCCCGAACCCACAGGCGAATCGGACCCAAACCCCGAACTGGTTCGAATTTATCCGGGTCTGGGGGGTCAAGTGCCGAACCTGATATATATATATATATATATATATTAGTTGAAGATCGATGATATTCATGTACTTGATGATTGATATATAATAATATACGATGCAGATCGATACACATTGTAAAGAGATACTTCTTTTGGAACAAAGTAGTGATAATATTTAGATTATCAAACTGTGGAGAGTTTTGATATAAATCACATTATAATAACTCTGCTTAATCATCAGAAATAAAATTAAAATTATCATCAATATAAATCTGATCAAAAGTTAACATGGTATTAGAGCCAAGTTAAAGGAAGTTCCTATCAGATTTATAAGCACAATCAATCTAATCACAATTAAATTTTATAGATCTCCCTATATTCTTCAAAATGGTGAATGGTGTTAGATTTGAGGACCGACTTGAAGGGGCTGCGAATTTTGTATCATGGAAATTTAGGATCACGCTGGCCCTAAGAGTTCATGAATTAAATGGATTTGTGGAAAAGGCAGTACCAATTCCTAATGAAGATAGTGAGAAACTTCAGTGGGCGAAAAACAATAACAAAGCAAGAAGATGTTGGTGGATGCAGTGAAAGATCACATAGTTTCAATAATCTCCAAATTAGATACAGCCTATCAGATGTTCACAACGTTACAAAGCATGTATGAAATAAATAAAGCAAGGCTCTGACACTATAGAAACAACTCCACGTGAAAATGAACAAAGGAGAATCCATCACATCCTACTTCATGAGGATAACAGAATTAAGAGATCAATTATCCACCATTGGTCACACTATTGATAGCAAGGAGTTAACCATGTTGGCTCTAAATGGACTTCCAACATCTTGGGAAGCTTTCATCTAGGGGATAAGTTATTGATCTAAACTTCCTAAGTTTGATCGTCTAAAAACTAATTAAATTCAAGAAGAGTCAAGACTACTCACAAGAGGGATTGGTCAAAACTCCGTAAAGGAAGATATTCAAGTTCTAAATTCTCATTCTCACAAGAAGGGTAAAAGACGAAACTTCAAAAGGAAGAAAGACAGAGATGGAAAACGCTCATTCAAGAAAATGAGGGACATGTCTAAAGTACAATGCTTCAAATGTGATAAATATGGTCACTATGCAATGAAGTGTCCAAACAGGCCTCAAGCCTGCTGAAGTTAGTAAGGCAAGCTCCGAAAAGAACTCAGAAAGACTTGTATTTTATTCAGCCCTATCAAGTCAAGTGTCAACCAACCTTAACACTTGGGTAATTGATAGTGGTGCATCACGTCACATCACAGTATTTAGACAACTAGATAACTTGGTGGAAAGTTCAAATGAGGAAGTCACCATTGGAGATGATACAAACTATCCTATGTGTTGATGTGAGTTTTGTTCCACTACAACATGCAGAATCAAATACCCAATGTTTCGAGATGAAACATCAATTACTCAATCCTCTCTTGATATAAGGTCATCTTTCATGCTAAGCTTGCAATGTAAGATCATGAAATGACTTCAAGGTTCCTTCTATTGTGGATACTCGCTCAGTGAAATAATGTGATTTGTTGGTAATCACTTAGGGGAACATACGCTATTCATCCAATGGATATCAACTCTTGCACCTCTGATGATTTGGACTTACAATGCGCAATGAAAATATGGTTTCTCTCAAGCTTCCATTTCAACAACTTGAACTAGCTAACTTAGGCTTGACTTCTACTCCTACTCCTAACTAGGAATGCAAGGAATCATGGATGGCTTGGACTCTACCAAGTGGAATCTTGTCAGCGACCTCAACTTCACCTAGAGAAAGCTTCTAAGGATCTCAGATGGTTTTCATATCAACACCTCCCTAATCCAACTTGGAAGTACAAACTAAGGATCCAATGTCGATCGAACTTAAGTGCAATGACTAGCTTACCACACAAGGCTTCCTCACAATCAGCAAGGAGGCTAGTGGCCTAGTATACTTGAGTCGAACAAACAAACATCCAAAATTACTTTCATCCAACTAACTACTTCAACATGGAAATAAATCTTCTCCAAGTAAGAGATTGAAGAAACCATGAAATACTCCAAACGTAACATAAATTCACCATGAAAACCAACAATGAAAGAAGGAATAATTTTGGTAGTATTATATCCACAATTTGATCAAGTCCTCCTTGGCTAGCCTACTCTACTCTATCTTCTCTCCTACTCTAATCTAATTCTCCTTAGCTCTTGAATCTATCTCTTGAATCTATCTCCTACAAATGAGAAGGCCTTGGCCTTCTATAGATGTCCAATCACAACAAAGGGACAAGATTCATTTGAAATCAAGGGTCGGGATTCAATCCTAGAAACCCTAATTAGGGTTGCCAAATTTACAACCAATTACAAGAGGGCACCAAATCATGGGCCAATAAGAAAATTACAATGATTTCTCAACCAATGAGAAATAGGACACTTGGCGTGTTGTGATTGCTTGTGCTTGAAATCTGGAATTTTCTGATGGGAGAAGAAAACCAATTGCCACCTCATCATCCTTATCCTGTAGGCTTTGACTGTGAAGAGAAAATATCTCTTCATACTTAACATTTCTAACTTTGATTAACTCTTCCGAAACTATCAACTCCTTGGAGATGAATGGGATGGCATGTTCCCAAATTCCTTCGTCCTCTCAACTCTTCCATTCTTGTCCTTGAAAATCTTCTCATGGCATGATTTGGATTGGCATCCTTGAACTTGCACCCGATCTGATTTGAACTTGATTGTACTTGAAAATGCCTTCAAATGCTTGGACTTGTCCCTCTGATCTTGATCTTGAATCCCAACTTGATCTCAATTCAAATAGCCTTGATGTCTTGTCCTTCAGTAACCTGGTGTGAACTTCCTTCCCACTTGTTGGCGTGATGATGGAGGTCATGTATTCCATCCTTTCTTTGATCTTCTAAGTTGTTCACAGATTTGCTCTCCAAGGAAAGTAGCTTCCCATGATTTTGTTGCCAAGAGTTTCAAGATTTGTCATTCAGCCCTTTCTCCATCAATTCACCTTTCGCTTGGTTGTGTTTCCTTTCCCTCGTGGAGTCTTCAAGCTTGGAACTTGGAGCATCACTTGAAGCCTTCGAAGTCTTGATTATCGCCTTGTCATTATCTCCATCCCTCCAAGCTTCTCCCTTTCAAAATCAACCTTGCAAAATCAAGAAGAAAACTTCCTTAAGTTCATAAAAGGATAAGAGAAATCTGAAAACTTCACAAAATAAAATCATGTTAATATTAAGTAAGATTTTCTCTAGGATTTCAACAAATTTAAGACTCGGGTCCTTCATCTCTTGCAAATTTTGAGAGAAATTAAATTGAAATCTGGAAAACAAGTAAATTTTCTTCAACAACATGCCTAGATTCCATCTTTTACCACCTCATCTTTGATTCATTAGCCATGATTACCGTCATTATTTTAAGATTATGACAAGATTTGAAGTCTGATTATGTCTTAAACTTAACATCCTTAGTGATTGAAAACTGAGCATTGAAAACCAAGGATGGTGGGGGAAAGGATCTTTCTTGGAAATCAAATCAAATCCGCCATCCTTACTACCCTTCTACAACTTGGAAAGAAAATCAGTCCCAATCAGACCTGTAGCCTTCAAAACAATCTGAGATTTTAACATCAGCAAGCTCCTTGTATAAATGATATTCAAATTTCGCTTCTCACCTTGAAGAAATTGGGAAAAGGAAATGGGAAAGAAGATCTTCCACCAAAGCCTTGCTTCTAAAGATGAAATCCGAATTTTACTAAGTCTGGTCTGCTCCCTTGAGAGAGAAATCGTACGTCCAATGATGTCAAAATGATTCGAAATCACCCCCCATATATACTTTGTTGTTCATACTTTCCTAGGAGGCCGACCTTGCACTATCAATTTCCAAAATAAAACATGAAATAATCTCCCCCCTAAGGCCGACTTTCCTTGCATTTAATTTCTTGTTTGTTGTTGTTTGCTTAGGAAAATGTACCATGGCAGGGCTGACTTGCATTGGAATCAATGTTAAGAGCATGGCGGAATTGTCCCATCCATGGGACAATTCCGCCCAAGGGAAACATGGAGAGCTCCTTCCCCAAAGACCGAAATCCACCAAGCAATGTCAAGACATCCTTGCCATGGCCAAAGTACTCCATCTCAAAGCCTTATGGGGGAGCGGATATGTGGGGTCTATAGGACAAACCACTGTCCTATGACTGGGCAAAATCCGCCCTGGCATGGGACAGAGTAGATAATAAATCAGACTTATACTTAAAGTTATATTTGTATAAATACCTTTCAAGATGTTTGAGATAGGTTTCAGCTTCATAGGAGTTAAGGTGCAGATTCTAGATTTTGGGGGTTTTTTAAATATTTCAAGACTTAGCCAAATTTCAGGATTCAGCGCACCTTCAGCAAAGCTACCTCCCACAATCTATTTCGACTTTCTAAGATCAAATCGAAGCTGGAACAAGGATTCTCAAAGGGTTTAAACTTGTTTCATCACAAATCCTTTGGTTTCAATTCCACATTCCCGAAAGATTTAGCACAACTCTCGCCCATGTTCCAGACATACTTGACTTCCCAGCAGGCCAAAATTGCCCAAAACCAACTCTCGAACTTCACTCTTGGGCCTAAGAACTTGAAAGTTGCCACCAACAAAGACTACCTAAGACCACTACTCCTACTGCTTGCGAAAGAGGGGGGGGTCCCCATTTGCAATGGGGTGATGGTGTAAAAACCTCACAACATCTAGCATCAACCCAAAGAAATGTTCCTGAACATTTCAAGGATAAGACTCGTTTGGAACACAGAATCTTTGATCAATTCCACTTTCACCTATCCAACAACTAGGAAATGCACTCAAAATGGAAGAAAGCATGAATTGGGCTAAGAGCCTTCGTCCTTGATTACTCACGTGTGTGCAAGTGATTCATTTCCCGCTTGACAAGAACTTGGAAAGCTTCTTAGATCCATTGCACTTAGCTATTTTAATATCTTACTCCAAAAGCATCCTGGATAGAGCCTCGTTGTGAGTCAGGCGTCCATAGCCCCGACGAGGTTATCGTTGTGGTCAACCACAAGCACAGTTCTACCTTTAGTTTTTTTTATTATAGCAACGGTAGAGATGCCTGCACACCCTGAGCCAATTTTGCTTTTCTTTTCTCATTTTCATATTGATTTTTCAATTTTGCATTTTCTTTTTTTGATATTTTTTTCTTTTCACTTTTCCATCTTTTGTTTGGCTTGCAGGCAATGAAGCCCACGGAGGGTTTGGAAGACCACAATGGCACTGGAGCAGGCGTATGGTTTTAACTAAATCCAACTTCACTTTGAAACTACCAAAGAACTCGGAGCAATTAAGTGAGTAAAATGTGGTAATCGAAAGACTTGGATACTCAAAACACAACCATGATCCAATCCAAATTTAGGACAAATTCTTTTCGCGGGATAAAGCTATTAGGAATCCAATCTCCACTTCAAGGGAACCCCAGAAAGAAATACCCAAGAAATAAACTGAACAAAGCTACTGAGAGAACACTAGAGTGTGTTATATGATCATCGCCTTTCTCACAAATTTGGATCCCCTAAACTAACTAAAGCAAGCACCTAGACTAAAGCAGACCACTTGGATCAAACAACTCGAGGCAAACCTACAAACTGACCTACTAAGGCTAACCAAACCACTAACCGACTAAGCCACTCAAACAAAACTCAAGCCAACTCACTCGAGGCAAATTACTCTTCGGGCTCCCTAAGACAACTAAACTGACTGACAGAAAGGGAAAGCTACTCTAACCCTCTTGAACCAAATGGCCCAAGACAAACCTACTCTAACTATTTACAGGACTCTAAAGGGACGACACTGACTAGACGATATATACACTTGATCTAACATGGTTTCTCAGGACATTCAAGAGCAACAAGGCCTAGGTGATAGTTCTCAAACTCGCAGGCTTATCCTTGTACTCCGAAAAAAAATTTGTCACCTCAAACTCAAACTCAAGGAAATTATCATGCAAGATCAACAATTGAGGCAACTCATTGGGACCATGGTCAATCCAAATGCAAGTTTTCTCTTCAAAATTTCCATAATCAAAATAACAACTTTCATAACTTTGAACATTAAGAGCAAGGAAAGAAACAATCTGGCGTGATTCAAATTCAAATGGAACCTACAAATTCTCCACAGCTTCAGGTCAAATTTGGTGATGGACCATCCCACTAGCATCAACATTAAACTTGTGAGTGATCAAGGCAAGATCAGTCATGAAATCGAGGCCTTGGAATACTGCTTCAAGTGGCTTGTCCTTATACCGCATGAACCACGCATCCTTATGAACATTGCTAAGTGTATCGTCAAAAATCAAGGATTGCTTGATGAGATCTCCATCAAATATCTCCTCAAGTTGCTCCGATAGTAGCATCAACCCAAATTGTTCTTCATTTTCTTCTTCCATGGGAGTAACTTGTTCCTTGCTCAACATATCTTGCACATTCTCACTAAATACACTTGAAACTTCTTCATTTGTCATGAAATTTCCCACTGAATTTTCTTTAGGAACATCTTTCAATTCTTCATGTGAAATCTCATCACTCTTGGGATCCTCAAAACTAGAAGGAAGACCATCAAATGTCTTCATAAGTTCATCAAAATCAATCCCAAGTGGCAAAGCCTCTGGAGATCGAAGATGATGGTGAATCATGCCACTCGCAACAACTTGCCTGTCTTGGGATGCCTTTGGTAATGAATCCATCTGTATTTCTTTCTCGAGATCTTTCAGCATCCCCCCAAAGAACGTGGCGGTAATGATGTCCTGGAATGCTTTATCAATTTTTTTCTCATATCTTGATTCACTTGTAGTAACTTGCAATTCCTTGTTCAACTTGTCCACTCAATTGCTTCTTTCAGTAAGGGGGCCAGAGATTTCTTGCAACCCATCCTCAAGAATTCGACTTTGTAGCATGAGGGAAAGTTCACCAAGGATCACCTCTTCAAAGTTATGATCTTCTTCTAGCTCCTCAAGGCGTGGATCTTTGTCTGATATGCTTCCTCTTCCTTGGATGAATTCAATTGCTTCCTTGATTTTCCTATCAACTTCTTCCTCTTGTGGATTAATGCACAAAAGTTGATCCTTCACTTTGTTATCTTGATCATTAAGCTCAACCATGCTTTCACGATGCAACTCCTATTCCTCTTCATCCTTTGGTTCCCAACTTGAAAGCTGAAAGAAATCCTTGCCACCTCCCGATACTTCCTCATACCAACCCATTTGAAACTTGATTAAGTCCATGGCGTCTTGACATAATGGGCAAGTAGACTCTGAATGTGAGAGGCTATGCACACTGCACCAAGTATTTCCTCCACTTGTACTTCTTGCTTTCCTATTGATATCCTCTTTGAACTCAAGGAACTCCGACTCTGAATTGACAAGCATTGCAGGCTCATACACTTCTGAAAAAGAAATTCTTCCTCTTAATGCCAAATCCACCCTAAAAAGGAAAATCAAACAATGCATCTCCTCATGATCTGTGGTACCATGGATCCTACACTGCCCTGGTGCTGCAAGCTGAGATAATTCAAGTGGATGCAATCGTTTGCTCAAATCAAACCAAATGGGAAGAACATCCACCCTCCTATCCATTGAGAAACCTATCCTTTTGGATTTTATGTTTTTCACTTTTTTGAATTTTTCAACCTTTTCACTTTTTTTGGATTTTTACTTTTAAGGAGATATTGTCATCTCAAATACAACTTGAAAGCTCATCTTTGTTGACAATTCCACGAATGAACTTTGTTTGTGCCCTCCTAGCGCCAATTTCTGTTGATGTGAGTTTTGTTCCACTACAACATGCAGAATCAAATACCCAATGTTTCGAGATGAAACATCAATTACTCAATCCTCTCTTGATATAAGGTCATCTTTCATGCTAAGCTTGAAACGTAACATCATGAAATGACTTCAAGGTTCCTTCCTATATATGTTTTGCTTCCCATTCCCAAAGAAGGCCGACTTGCATTAGAGGGGAGATGGAGATGAGGGCAGAATTGTCCCATAGACAGGACAATTCCGCCCAAGAAGGGTAAGGAAATATCTCCCTTCTTGGACCGAAATCCACATTTCAAACACTCAATCACTTCGCCAAAGTCTTAAAATTATCTCCCAAGGCTCCATGGTGGAGCGGAATTTCATAGCACATAGGACAACCAGTCCTATGACTGGGCAAAATCCGCCCAGTCATGGGACGCATGTAAAATTTCAATGATTTCCAACTTGTAGACTCCAAAAAGACCAACACATGCTTGCCTTGCACACGGCTCTCTATGTATAACACTTCGTTTTCAATCCCCCAAAGGCAAGGAAGGCTAAGGAATGAGGGAAAGAGGGGACCAGCTCCTTGGCAGATTTGTCCTATAGACAGGACAATTCCGCCCAAGGAGAGACAAGACAACTCCCTTGAAACACATTTCTCTCCACCCAAAAAACTCAAAACCACTCCCCACCTTCTAAGGAAAACTTCTATCATGCAAAGGAGGGAGCGGAAGTCCATGGTGTATAGGACAATCTCAGTCCTATGACTGGGCAGAATCCACCCAGTCATGGGACACATGCAAATTTCATGGAACCCAAACTTCCACCTTCCGAAAGATCATCCCATGTTCAATATATCCCACGGCTTTACTTGCAAAACACCTCATTTTCAAACACTAAGGGGGAGGAAGGCTTTGGGAAGGAGGGAAGGAGGGGAATAAATCCCATGGCGGAATTGTCCTATCCATGGGACAATTCCACCCAAGGAAGACATCACTTAACTAGCCTTCCCAAGGTCGGATTCCTCTAAAACTCTTGCCAAACATCACCATTCCACCTAAGGAGCCGAAATGAAGTGAGTAATCTCTAATCATTTATCAATATAGCTACTACCGTTTTGCCCTCAACATCATCAACTCAAAATCAAAGGTACAACTGATCCATGCACTGAGAATTTTGAAATCGATCATCTGCTATAGGTATTTGAATGGTTGTTTATGCCAAACTCGGGGAAGAAGTCCAAGGGCGCCACACCAGAGGGTATGTATTTCAATGTAGACAAATCATATTTCTCACTAGGAGAGTAATCGTTAACCCCAAACTGGTGGGTGGGATGACTGGAAGATTTGTTATTTTGTACAACTCAACAACTTTCAGCATCTCTTCAAACCAGAACATAGACATCATAACAATCATAGCGCCCACTACATTAATTCCTTCTTTTTAAAAACTGGCGATCAACATTCTCAAAGGAGAAGAATGACTTTAGAAAAACGAATTCCAAATCAGGAGAAGAACGTGGCTAGGATTAAGGTAAAGATATTTAAAGATAATTTTGACCAATCTCACAAGGTTATCAAGGGTTCTACCCAAATCCAGGGAATGAATACCATTTTTGGGTGTTATTCTCCTCCCTCTCCATACAGATCTAATTCATATTAAATAAAATAACTTTGGAATGATTCCCCACCTTAGACATGCACACAAATGAGACATAGAACCCCTACTCAAAGAAATATTTCATCAGACTTTACGCAGCTCAAAGAAACCTAGACGCATGAATTTCTCCATTCTAAGACTCCATACTACATAGCCACAATGAGCATGCAAAAATGTAACCGCTCTCCCCAGAAAGAAGAGCAATGACATGCAAAAAATATGCCCAGGATGGAGTGCCTCTGATTACTATTATTATTTTGAAAATAATGCGGCAACACACCACAGGAATCCGTAACGACTCTTTCTTTCCCATCAAGTATTGACTGCATAAATGCACAACAATTAGCATTGATGGAATCCCTCTTGGGACCTGAAGCATATGCAAGCTCTTCCATCATGTCGCCTGCTAACTCTAAAGCATGCACTATCCTCTTCTCGACATAGAAAAGACATTGCAAGGATGTAGATTGTACAACTGCAGTTGTGTTAAATTAGGTTTGTCACATTGCCCATTGGGCTCGCCATCACTGCAACTCTTGACTTCCTTATTTGTTGTTATCCAACCCGCTCTGATACCATGTTAAGGTTTCATCCGAAAATAAAGAATAAGCAACAAATATTTTAAACAAACACAACAACAACTGGGCACAAAGATTTATCCTGGGAAAACCCTCCACTTGAGGGTGAAAAACCCAGCCACACCAAAAACAGTCCTTTTATTAAATAAGCATGAATGTCTTAATACACACTCTCACTTCTGCAACTACATGCACTTGAGGAACAATACTCAATGTTCTCTCTTCAATATTTATCCTCCACACGTGATCATGACAAAATTAATTAGCAACACACAACAATGACCAAAGAATGCTTGCGATGAACATACACAAAGGAACAACACACTGTTAAAGATAGAATTCATGATGATCCTCAATCACTAATATCAGTCCGCAAATGAATGGCCATGCCACACAAAAATGCGTACAACTGCCAAATAAAGTGATTCTAAAAAATGTTGATAAACAAGAATGAAGGCCACATTGAACAGACGACAATTACCCTTATTGTGTCGTTTCATAAGTTGTAGTTGAAGACTCTCCATCGTCTTCAATGGATCATGACTCTTGAATGTACAAAATGGTGACGCAATTAATGAAATGTCCACCTCAACAACCACGTATACATGTGGCACAAAGTTGAGCGACAGTTACAAAACTGGAGACGTTGCATTGTCTTAACCACGAACACAGCAATCACCAGACCCTTTCGTCTGAAGAAGACACTTCATAGTCTTTAGAGGACGTGCTTCTTCATATAGGAAATAATTCAACATTAGACTCATCGCAGTCTTTATTAAATAACTCGACTGAAATGAATGAATACTTTCAGCCAGCAAACACATAAGGCATCAATGCTAATGAAGATTACAATCTCTTGTAAACAAACAAACATTGCAGGTAAGAAGATAGATCCTGCAGCTACTAACCTCAACACTTTCCATCCACTAGAAACAATAGTAACACCTGAAGTTTTCCAAGAATCTCTAATTGGTTGAAGAGATCTCTCTACAGAAGTCCTCTTTTTTTGCAATAGGGTGGTACGCACCTTTTAATACCCAAGACTTGTGTAACCAGCCGGTGCACTATTGATGGCCGCCACCATCTCCTTCCAATATGATGATCTCACTAAGTTGAAAGGAAGACCATTGGCATAGAGACAACGTGCAATGGCTTGATCAAAAAGCTCTCTTGCCTCCATTTTAAATGTCGTGTCCAATGGACCTCTTTTGCGGGTGGTAATTTCTACTTCATCTTCCATTTCCGGTATAGGCAAGAATGGATGTTTGGCAGATACAACTGATTCTGTGGGTAACTGTATTTTTTCCTTTCCAGATGGACCAACATAAGAAGTTTGTTTTGGTCTTTTAACCAATCTATCAGCGTCTTCTTGTTTTTTTACAAATTCTGCTATTTGTGCAAAAGTCATCCCCTTCTTATCTTTGCCTTTGCACATTCCCATCCCTTTACCAGAAGGGCCTATAAAGTGAAGTTTAACTCGAAAATATGATCTATTAAATGGTTTACTATCACAATAATTACACTTCCATTTATATGACCCGCCTCCTACAACCTGTGACAATCTTGTGTTATGTCTCCATAAAGGAGATCCTACATCAATTTTGAATTTATCAGCTCCTTGCCCTCCCACTGAACTTTCACTACCGATCAATCTTGCACAATGCAATTTGATTTCCTTATTATAAGAAATTAAAAATAATTAAGAAAAAAAACTTAAAAAATCAAGCATAGAAGTGAAAAAAAAGATATAAAACAAAAAGCTAAACTTGTTTCTTTATTTCTTAAAAAACAAAAAAATGGAAAAATTTCCCAAACTTGAAACAATTCATCAAAATCTTAAAAAAATTCATTAAAAGGACTCAACAATGGGATCAAACGCTTACCTTAGACACTTAGATCTCCTTTGTGGAAACTATTTGTCACCCCATGAACGATCCTCTTCGAAAATAATCACCTGTCCTTCAAAATGCAAAAATGGAGACCAAATGAGAAGAAAGCAAAACAACAAATAAGATGAGGCAAAAACAATGACTGGCCTCTATTGGGTCGTTTTAGGGTTTAGTTGTAAAAAATAAATATAATAAACATTTTTTGGCACATGTTTTAAGTGAAACAAATTCACATTGTAAAGTTTTTTTAAAAATTTTCCTTGGCATGTGCGTCTTGGTGCTCGCGGATGCTCCTAGGTGCGCTTGGAAGTTCACAGGGAGCGCAAAATCTCCCTGTGGATGTCTGTCGATGCACAAGAATGTGCATCGGAAGGCATCCACAAGGAGATTTTACTCTCCCTATGGGCTTCCGGGCGCCTCTGTCTTCGCCTTCGCTTCCAGAGGCATCCACATCTGCACCTACTGCCTGCAGACACGCATCCGGTAACTAAGTTATTAATTAGTATTGTTGAATCCTCTTTCTTTCCTCAGAAATAAAACACTAACATCCTCCTTCAATTGTCGTTTTCTTGGATTTCTTGGTATTCACGGTAACCAGAAATAATGTTGCAATCTTGTTATGTTATAAATGATATTTGGTTCGATGTTGTCTGTTATTTGGTTCTATTTTGTCTGCTGCTTATCTTTGCATTTTCGCTGCTTGGATCCCCTCTTGGAGTCTATCCTTAACCTTCTTATACCTTCTCCCTTGGAATGGAAGATTTGTGTCCCTTCACACAACATCCTCTCAATTCACACCTCTTCCAAAACTCTTTAAATTAGTTGGCTACATTAATTCCGCTATATTATTGATCTAATTAATCATTGTTTATTCCTAATAGGTTGGCCATTATTAGCTGCTGCTTGCTTAGTATTAATGGGTCAGTTTTAGCTAGTTTAATTTATGCCTATATCCCATAAAAGTCCACTAGGAATTGTTACTTCTCCGCTGGTCTTAAAGAATCAACCTCCTTGTGTGCGCTGGAGTGTGTCTGCTCTGAGAAAATTGTGAAGTCTTAAATAAGACAATTTTCTCAAGAATAGCACCTATCTTATGTCAGGGGCATGACAAAGGCACACCCATTAGCAAAACAACCACTAATAGTTTAAATGCATATGACAACCCAAGCCACATGAAATAGGAAATATCCCTCTAGCTTTCACAACCGTTGTCTACTTAAGATTTATTTCTTAAGTAATGATCACTGCATAATTTATTTCATGACATTCATGTGTAATTAAATTTCATTTCATTGCTTCTCAAAACAAAATATATGATCATTAGAATGTACAAGACTACTTCTGTGCTCACGTGCATGACACATACAACATATAAGATTCTCTCAAACTTATACAATCACCTATGCTTACTTCTAAAGAGAAATGACAACAATAAATTGATCATTTGATTTCAGAACTCCTAGAATTCATTTTCTACAATGGTGTGCTACTGAAGGAGCTGCAAATGCAATAATATCACAAACCTTAAGTCTAGCATTTATAGACATAATAGTCAATGGTGCACAATTCCCATAGTGTATATTCAAGGACTTTATAATCATTCTCCAACAATAGTGCACTCTTCTAGAGTCGTGCAAAGACAAATATTATATTTATTGTACACCTGTTGATTGTGATAGAACATAGACTGTTTTGTTTTTGAGTTGCTAATATTGTAATTATTTCCAAATTTGATGTGATGTGTGGAAACAAACTACGGAGTTTGGAAGCTTAGACTTTGTGAAATACAACAATGTTGTCAACGACTAGGCCCCAAGTTACCCAGTTCTTTCCTTGTAGCACCTGCAAAAAACACCATCCAATCTCACTCAACCATCTTGTGAGACATCATCATTTGGGGATGAACAATGTAGTCGCCCGGCTTGCATTGAGATCTCATCTCCCACATTACTTGTTTTGCTCCATTGTCAACTTATACATGAGTTCCATTGATTCTCCGCATCAAGTCATTGTTATTGTTTCTCTAGATTTGCCACATTGGGATGCATATCTAATAGACAACATCTTTGTTTCTAGAATCCCACCTGTCAGATTTGGGAGAGCCCATTGAGGACTTTCATCTTCTATTTGATGCTAGCTTCGATGAAGTTGATCACCATTGCCATTTTTGGATATTGCTCTTGCCCCACCTACATCAGCTTTTATTTGTGATAGATTTTGCAGATCATCATGAGTTTGATCCAACTCAATTATCATCATCTGCAGTAGTATAGATTCTCATCGGTCCAGATATCACTATACATCTGTGGTCCCTGTTCCAGAATCTATTATGGTACTTGATCCATCATATCGACATTCGTCACACAACAGCATTTTCTTAAAGATCATTGAGCATCCATCATGGGCATCATATTAGTCTTTGGATGATGTGCAGAATTCAAAGATGTTCATTGTACTTCCTATATCTTCCTCTTAGGAATGGGAAGTCATCTTGCACACATTTATAGTTTTGCTTCTTCCCTAGGGAAGAAATGTCGTTCAACATTTGCGGATCATCTTTAACATCCAGTGGCATGCATCTACCAACACTATTCAGCATCATTATGAAGGGAGGCTGCATGGTTTCTCTTCTCATATTAGTTTTAGGAGGAAGCATTTCCTCACATGGAGTTCAGCACATTATTTGGGGCATCACATGACCTTATCTCTTTCTCTCCTATGGGGGGGACATCGTTGTTAGAAGTAGTCCTATGATTCCTTCCTATTATCACTTCTCTTCACACTTGTACATTTTCTTTCATGCATCATTTCTCTTTTGGAGAGGAGTTTTGTTCCCATTGGAATTTTTTCTTGTATCTCCACGTTATGAGAAATTTATACACGAGTACCTAACATGGCCTAGTAATTGGGACTCATCATCTTGCATACATTACTCCCGAAGTTGCACTTAAGGGAGGTGCTAGTGTAAATATTGCCTTTATCCACCTAGTTAACTAATTACCTATCTAGGATAACCCTCTTCACACCTAACTTAAGTTTACTTACACTATTTCATACTTTTGTCTCTCCTCATATGATTGAGATATGTTCTCATTACTTGAGGCACCTTTTACATTCATGTATGACACTTGCTCTCCACTTATCAAGTGAGCTTACAAGTGCTCCGTCATTGGAGGCGTAGTCAGAGTTTCACTCCTACCTTCTCACCTCCTCATCCTTGCAAATATATCCAAAGTTGATCATTGTACATTTCACTCTCATTTCATATATGATAGACATGCTTTTATGTTCATTATTTTGCTGCTGGAAGTTAATTTGTGCTTTCAAATTCTTAGTTCACAGGTGCATGAGCCACAATTTTATGACTTGTCAATCATGGTGTAAATGTAGTAATCTTTGCATGCAAAACTATGCATTAATTACCTCGCATGTACTTTAGCTGTAGTCATGTGATTGTTTAGGATACATGATGCACTCTTGCGTGAAATCATTTTCTTATTCTCGTGTGGTAGCACGCCAACAAATCCACATGACACAAAGTCCCCAACTCCTTTCACTCATTTGACCACTAGGATGAACAAGAAAGAGGCGGAGCTTTTGCATGCTCTTCATTTGTATCATATATCATTGTTGCCTTACTTTTGTTCACTTGTTGGACACTCAACTTCCATGACTACTTATATTTGTGACCACTAAGACAACTAAGCGCAATGCACTTCATGCTTTGTCACCATATTTTTGGTCATCGTTTCAACACTCAAGTTACTGACTCCTTTCACTTGCATAACCACTAGGACAAACAGGAGTATTGCACATTGTTGAACCTATGTTGTCATTGATGTCAAAGATGTGTTGACATAAGAAATAACCAAAAGCAACAATAATGCCACAATATTTGAGAAAGATAAATTTTAATTACTTGTCATGTCATGCTAGAGATCTGCATTTTGACTTATGACAGTTGTGGTAGTAGCATTGATTGATATGATTACAAAGTTGGCTAAGACATGTTTGTAATATCATAGCGCTTTACTCAGTGATGGAAGTGATTCGGAAGTCTGTTCCAAATAGTTGGATAGGTACCTAGGCAGCGAGCTTTCTCCGACAACCCTGTTTTGCTCCGTTTTCATTAATGGTCAAGGATGATGTCTTGCTATTTGAATGGAGAATATGCCTACACAAGTTCTATATATATCTAGTAGTTTCGGAAGTCAGGGGTGGTGGAACATAGTGGTTGCTTTACCAATTTGGTCAGTCTGTATTTGTGTTACTGAATGATGCAGCAGGTGTTTTGTATATATACTGCCTAAAATCAAGGGTGGATGTTCTTTGGGATCACATTGATCCCTAGTAGGAACAACATGTCACAATTTTTTGTGTGGAACTGTGTTTATCTCTTAGGCCAGACCTATTACACAATGGCTATGGCTGACTTGAAATGGTGTTGTAACGTGTATATATCTTCTGCAGATTGCACAAGGATGACCGTTGGAACTAGATAAGGCCACATTGGGTTAGGCATATTGTGTTCCACCTTTTAGAATATTGTGTAAGCTATTGGATATTGTTTATGACACGTTTGTTTTAGGATCTATGTTGAAGGCTGACTTGCAGATGCAACAATCTTAATATTGGGCCGAACTATATTTGTAATTGTACTTTGTATTGTTTATATAAGAGTCTCTTGGATCGTTCCCAAAGTGTGTGTTGTAGTAGTGATTACTCTCGAGGATACCAACTCATATTATGCGAATTGAAGAATGATGCTATATATGCGCCATCATCAGAACAAACATAGGAAGTGAAAAAGGAGAATATCCTAAGTTGATTAGTTTATCAGAAGGCCCACATTTCATTATTGTTGTTGAGATTGAAGTCTTGGTCACTAATTTGTTCCTCAATTCTGGACAATTTAAGTTAATGTAATTAGTGGGTTGGTGCTCACATTTATAACAGATTGGTGTCTTCAGTACATTGGTGCCTATTCTTTATAAGTGATTCATTATTTGTGAGGTTGGATTTGGACTCTAGATCCAAGCAACTGATTTTCAACGTGATTTTTCCCATCTTTTGTTTCTACATATATCTGGTGTACTTGTGTACTTACGCATGTTTGCTTACTGCTTGATGCTTACATCTTATGAAATTTTCTAGAGCTGCATTAAGGTTCTAAGGCTAAGGATCTAAGAACTTCACTAATGTTGAATTAAGTTACAAATTGCATATATCGATTCATCACCCCACCCTTGCCCACCCCCTTCGTGGTCTTGAATGATGTGGCATGTGTTTTGTGTATATATTGTCAATAATCAAGGGTAGATGTTCCTTGGGGTCACATTGATCCCCATTAGGAACATGTCATGATTCCTTGTGTGGAATTGTGTGTGTGCGTCTCTTAGGCTAGACCTATTACACAATGGGTATGGCCGACTTGAAAAGTGTTAAATTTTCGATCAAAATATATGGCTTTTAAAATTTCTTATATGAATCCAATATATATATATATAGTAATAGATATATAAATATATTTAATATTTAATTTATGTTGTATGAATGAGACTTGTATTGTTTGTAGTATATGCTTGTCTCTTATCAAACAACTGAAGACTATATATATATATGTGTGTGTGTGTGTGTGTGTGTGTGTATTTGTGAGACATGCCATTATAGAGACATGTCTCCTTGAGGAGACATGACTCTATAATGTCATGTCCTTTCATAACAATCCATACCACCCGATAACACTAATCGGTGAATTAAACACTTTACCATAAGTTATCCTTTCAACCCGATATCCTTGGTAATACGGTATACCCGATCGGTGATGTCCAATCATATCCGATTGGTGTCACATACATTTGCCACCCGATATTACTTAAGACAGACGACGTGTCAATTCGATATTGACTAAACCAATGTCAATCGGTATTTAAATAAACCAATATCAATCGGTATTTAACTAAACCGATATCAACGTGTATTGACTGATACGCATAGTATTATGAAATATTATTTAATCAAATATAATATACATTTGAATATGTATATTAATATATATAATAATAATATCATTAATATTATATATATTAATATGCATATATAATGTGGAATAATATTATCTCGTACTGTTTAATATAATCAATACAAATCAATTTTAGTTTAACCGATACAAATCGGTATTAATAAAGTTGAACATTATTATTTATATTAACCGATACAAATCAGTAATATTAATTTGTGATGTTTATTTAATTCAATTATAAAGAGATAATGTTAAGTATGTATATTAATGTATATATAATAATAATATCCATCATTGTATATATATTAATATATTGCTTATTTATATTCTCATAATATTATTATCATCTTATATGATCGAAGCTATAAACATCAACACTCCCTCTTAGCTAGGGAAGATAAAATGCATATCACAATAAGTTCATAAATTGTGGAAGTTTGCTCCCAAGTGGATTGCCTTCATCGGCAATTCTATCCATACTTCTCAGGTGGATTGCCTCAATCGGTGATTCTATCCATAAGCTCTTGTGCGGATTGCCTCTATCGGCGATTCTATCTACAAACTCACGAGCTTTGGTGTGGATTGCCTCAATCAGCAATTCTATCCACAAGCTCTCGTGCAGATTGCCTCTATCGACGATTCTATCCACAAACTCACGAGCTTTAGTGTGGATTGCCTCAATTGGTGATTCTATCCACAAGCTCTCGTGTGGATTGCCTCTATCGGCGATTCTATCCACAAACTCACGAGCTTTGGTGTGTATTGCCTCAATCGGCAATTCTATCAGCAAGCTCTCGTGTGGATTGCCTCTATCGGCGATTCTATCCACAAACTCACGAGCTTTGGTGTGGATTGCCTTAATTGGCGATTCTATCCACAAGATATCTATCACAATAGAAGATCAAGTTATTGTAAGATCGTCACCTTTCAATAACTTTAACACATACAAGTGATAATGATTTGGAAGTCGTCACTTCCTTATGATTTACACAGGGCCCATATAGTTATAAAATAACATTAACATAATAATCAATAATTGAATAATCATATCAAGTTTTACCTCAGAAGTGTTCTATCTTTTTCAGTGAACTCCCTCTCAATCATAAGGTATCTTGAATTTCTTTTAAAATACACATTTCTCTGAATATACATTTGAATTATTTACTTCAGCAAGGGAAGCTTGCATTCTAAGTCTGTCAGGACACTTTCTTGCAATGTGACCATATTTGTCGCATCTAAAACATTGCATTGTAGAGACGTCTCTAGGTTTCTTGAACGGTTGTTGTTCATATGACCTCTTGCCCTTTTTCCTTTTTGAAATAGTGACGAGAACCTGAACATCTTCTTTTGTGGATTCCCTGATTCCTCTGGATTTCAGGTTATACTCTTCTTGAATGCAGTCAGCTTTTAGTCGATCAAATTTGGGGAGTTTGGTGCGAGCACTTACTCCTTGTCTAAAGTTTTCCCATGAGATAGGGAGCCCATTTAGAGTTATCATAATTGACTCCTTATTATCATAAATGTGACCAATAGAAGAGAGTTGATTTCTTAATTCTTTTATCCTCATAAAGTATGAGGTAATAGTCTCTCCTTTACTCATTTTAATATTAGAGAGTTGATTTTTAAGGGTAAGAATTCTGCTAGTGTTGTTGATCTCAAACATGTTTTCAAGGGCCTTGAACATGTCATAAACAGAGTCTAACTTTGTGATGACAGGTAGTAGATGATTTTTCACTCCATCCACTAATAATTCCATTGCTCTAGTATTGTCTTTTTGCCATTTACTCTGTTCATCTTTTCCATTAGGTTTAATAGGATTTTTTATTATTGTCTTTAACTCATTCTTTCTTAATATCAGCATTATTCGAAGTTTCCATGATTCAAAATCGGAGGCACCTTCAACTTTGTCTTCGAGTCTCATTCCATTTGCCATTCTGTAGGTACGTGACTTCCAAAAATATGATCTTGATCTTCCTTCAATCTAATCGGATCTTCCTTCAAGAGGTTAGGCTTTAACGAAGGAACCTGGCTCTAATACCATGTAAAATTTTAGATCAAAATATATGGCTTTTAAAATTTCTTATATGAATCCAATATATATATATATATATATATATATATATATATATATATATATAAATATATTTAATATTTAATTTATGTTGTATGAATGAGACTTGTATTGTTTGTAGTATGTGCTTGTCTCTTATCAAACAACTGAAGACTATATATATGTATTTGTGAGACATGCCATTATAGAGACATGTCTCCTCAAGGAGACATGACTCTATAATGTCATGTCCTTTCATAACAATCCATACCACCCGATAACACTAATCGGTGAATTAAACACTTTACCGTAAGTTATCCTTTCAACCCGATATCCTTGGTAATACCCGATTGGTGATGCCCGATGATATCCGATTGGTGTCACATACATTTGCCACCCAATATTACTTAAGACGGACGACAATGTCAATTCAATATTGACTAAACCGATGTCAATCGGTATTTAAATAAACCGATATCAATCAGTATTTAACTAAACCGATATCAATGTGTATTGACTGATACGCATAGTATTATGAAATATTATTTAATCAAATATAATATACATTTGAATATGTATATTAATATATATAATAATAATATTATATATTTTAATATGGATATATAATGTGGAATAATATTATCTCCTACTGTTTAATATAATCAATACAAATCAATTTTAGTTTAACCGATACAAATCAGTAATATTAATTTGTGATGTTTATTTAATTCAATTATAAAGAGATAATGTTAAGTATGTATATTAATATATTGCTTATTTATATTCTCATAATATTATTATCATCTTATCTGATCAAAGCTATAAACATCAACAAAAAGGTGTTGTAACGTACATCTTCTAGAGATTGTGCAAGGATGACCGTTGGAACTAGATAAGGACACATTGGGTTAGGTATAGTGTGTTCCACCTTGTAGCATTGTGTGAACTATTGGATTTGGCGTATGACATGTTTATTGTAGGATCTACGTTGGAGGCTGACTTGCAGTAATCATTTTATTAGGCTGATCTATGTTTGTAATTGTAATTTGTATTGTATATATAAGGGTCTCTTGGATCTTTCCTAAAGTGTGTTGTGAGTACTTTTGAGGATACAAGCTCATATTATGCAAATTGAAGAATGATGTTGTAAGTCCACCATCATCAGAATAAACATAGGAAGGAAAAAAGGAGAATGTCCGAAGTTAATTAGTTTATCTAAAGTTCCATATTTCCCTATTGTTGTTGATATTGAAGTCGTGGTCATTAAGTTGTTGCTCGAATTTGGGCAAAAGAAGTTAATATAATCAATGGGTTGGTTTGGTGTCTCTAGTAGGCTGGCACCTACTCTTTTGTAATGTCCCCTTCTAATTTGACCTTGAAATATAAGTATTTAATAAGGTCATAGAAGTAATTAATTTAATTATTTAATATTATCCCTCGAAAGTAAATCATAAGGGTATATATTACTTAATTAATTTAATAAAATACAAAGTGACTTTATGGTGAGTTAAGTGAAAAGTTAATAAAGTCACTTTATTATTATTTCCCTAAGTTCAAATTAAATTAAAAGAGGGTGGGAAATAAAAAAGACAAAGAAAACAGAAAATAAAGGAGTAGAGGGAAAGCTAAGAGTCTCTGCAATGTTCTATAAAAGAACAATGAGAGGTTCATTCAAGTATGTTTGGTTTATTAATTTATTTTAAAGAGTTTTGAGGGTTTCTTGCTTTTGGTTCAAGAAACCCGAGGATAGAAACCTTTAGGACTTCTCTCAAATTGGACAAAAACCCAATTCGGGTTGGAGTTATATGTTTGCCTCTCAGGGTAAACTTAGTTATTTGCAGAACTGAATACACAGAACATGATAGCAATAAACCAAAGGATAATTCTCTTATTCTTTCATTCAAGTGATTACAATATGATATCTTTCGTGCATAACATGCCTCTTTACCCGAAGGCAATACAAGGATATAAAGGACCGAAGGGACGCGACGGTTGGTAACCGTGCGCCAACTTCCCTAGCCTCCGGTCACTAACTAATTACCAACCGATACATTAATTACATTATACCCGACAACATCATCCCTCCCAAAAAGACAAGTCGTCTCCGACGACTTAACAACAAAATAGCTACTGCCGAGTACAAAACATGAAAGAATGCAGCTAAGAAGAAGTAGAAGAGGGCATCCCTGGAAGTGACGACTGGGATGCAGAGGGGTTCAATTTCCGTCGTAACTGGTACACCTGCTAGGTGCGGATATCCAAATCCGCCTGGATCTGTGAGTTGGTCTCTACTGCTTCCTTGAGCATGAGAACAACCTTCTGGAGCTCTATCTCCTTTTGCCGACTTGCCTCCTTGGCATGAGTGCATGCCTCCGTAGCCTCGGCCAACTGGGCCTCTACTAAACCTTTACCAATTGTGGCTGCCTCCAACTGGGCCAGAAGTTGTGCACACTCTGTCGCCCAGGTGGCCTGCCGAGTGGCTAACAGGGTAGCTAGCTCGTCCCAAGCTCTCTCCGCGGCTACCCTAGCCTACTCTCGGACCTCTCCCACCTCTCGTGCTGCTAACACCGTCCGTACCAATCTTCTACCCTTACCCATCACAGCTGAAAGGGTATCCAAGTACACGTCCAGATCCTCACCCAATGCCTCATCAAGCTCATCCTTATTTGTCAAACTCGTGGCCTCAGCCCTTGGAGAGCCTCTGTCCTCCTCGATCACCACAGCCTGCTCAATCACTATGGCCTGTGTACTTGGCTCATCGTCTCCCTGTCCAAGGCTAGCCAACTCCTCTCGATCCGACTGGATGTCCTCTAGCAGGGGGGACTGAATGGTGGGCCCCCGAGTCACTGGAGCCAAATAGCGTTGTGCTAGGTAAGCACTAGCGCGACCCATCCAGCTAGAAGATGCCCCTGTGTGCATGGCCTTGCCCCCACCACTACCACTTGAGTCCACCAGAAGGGAGGCGTCAAAAGTAACCACTGCCTCCGACCCAACCACCTCCAACCGTACTTGTGCTGACTCATCGGTACTCTACTCTCTAGGTCTCTCCACCTCCGTTACCTCTGCGACTACGCCTTCGCCCACTAAGGCGGTCTCCTGAATAAGGATGGGAGAAGTGATCCCACTATCCAATGTCTCTGTCTCAGGAGGTGCAGCAATGGAAACTTCGGCCACTGTAACCATAGGTGGGGTCAACTGAATGGGAGCCCGTACCTGTCCAAATGTCGGTATAGTTGTAGCAGTCGTGTGCGAGACAAACTCCACTCCACTATAAGGCACGGGTCGCGGAATCAATAGTGGTGTGGCTGAAATTACCTCTACTTCCTCATCATCCTCCCCCTCCGAAGCACTTTCCGCAAAAGTCTCCTCCCTACCGCTATCTGTGTCCCCATGTGCTCCGCTAGCATCCACCTCATGTTGGGCTCGTTTAGAGCCTGCCACAATCTTCTGACCACCCGGCACGTCTAAGTGACGCCATCGCATCATGGGAGGCTCTCTGGGAGCCAAAGGCCCCACCTCCACTTCCTGTGCCAGAACATCGAAGGGAATCTGCCACTCGACTGCATCCAACAGGAGTCCAATAGCATAATGTGGCATGTAAAACGTCCGATGCTGGAGTGTCATGAAGGCATACATCCGCTCAGCAAGTATGGCCCCCCAGTCGTACATCCGGCTTCCAAGTAAGTTGTTCATGATGGTGACCTGCTGAAATGATATGTCCGAAGCCCAGCTGGAGCCTGTAAGACGACTCTTCATTACGTCCATCAAACACCTCCAATGACCTTCCCTGATGAAGGTCTTCTTGATTCCTTGGTGGTGGGAGGACTTTCGAAGGGAGTCCTTTTCTGCCTATGTGAGATCATCTCGGCAAACAAGTCTTATATAAAAATCTTTATTTTCTACAACCATTTTTTGTGGTTTCAGCTCTACCCTAACCCCTTTGGGTGGCAGCCCAAATACCCTCCGAAACTCTGCTATCGTGAATGAAACCGTCACCAAATAATTCAAGTAAGAAAGAGTACTCTCCTTAAAAAAACTATCAAAAGACTATCATTGCCCGCAACGGGCCTTCAAAATCTTTGATGCAGGAAATAGGCATTTGGATTACCCAATGTACCTGTGCCCTTGTGAGGTTATCTTTAACCAGCCGATTATTCGGAGAATCTGCACTCTCCGTCCACCACCGTCGGCATTCTAGGCCGTTCAAACCCTCAAAGGCAATTGTTTGTGCTGTGACTGCGTCTTTTTGAGATCCAACAGCCATCATGGATGGCCTCTGAACTTTTAACTTCTTCGTTGTGCTTGTGCCTACAATCCTCACGCCAGAAGGTAGTGTATGCACATTTTTATCCATGCTCTGAGTGCTACCTTCTAACCTTTTCCTCCAAGTTCTTTTGCCTACCGAGTCCGTAACTGTTCCCTGTTTTGTCCTACCTAAAATAAATAACTAACCCTAACTGCCTCGCTTCCGTGCGGCAAGCAATAGTTTTCCAACGAAAATATGTTTCCCCTGTACCCCCTGGCTGTCTGTACGTGTACGAGATTCGGAACTCTTCCCTGGCCAAGCTTCAATTCACCGTACATGGGGCTTCCTCTCTCCTACGACCGTACCGTATAATCATTTTTCACACTTCGAATGCTCTCCTCTGTTACCCAATTTCCACGCGCTCTGTTATTCACATGTCTCCCCTCCGTACGGACCTTTTTGTTCATCCCCTCCTTGTAGCTGCGACGTACGTCATACGGCTAAGTGGTTTTTCAAATGTGAAGAGAAAGGAATTACTGTGTGTCCCCTTCGAGTGTCGTACCCATACGAAATGCTCAATTAACCTGGAACTCTGTTTTTATGCAACCTGTCGCACGTTATCCCACGGCCGCGTCCAAGCAACACACCGTACGGTCCCGTTAAACAACTGCCTTCGTTTTCCCCCGTCCGTACAATGTTATACGTTATTATGCCCGTCAGCGGCACCAAATGTTTGCCTCTGAGGGTAAACTTAGTTATTTGCAGAACTGAATACACAGGACATGATAGCAATAAAGCAAAGGATAATTCTCTTATTCATTCATTCAAGTGATTACAATATGATATCTTCCGTGCATAACATGCCTCTTTACCCGAAAGTAATACAAGGATATAAAGGACCGAAAGGACGCGACGGTTGGTAACCGTGCCCCAACTTCCGTAGCCTTCGGTCACTAACTAATTCCCAGCCGATACATTAATTACATTATACCCAACATTATCATCCAGGTTTCTCATTTTGCTGTTACAAAGTATTTCAATTTTGAAGTCTTTAATGGAGACAAAATTGTGAAGATACTAAAGTCTATTTTTATTCATTATTGGAGG
Source organism: Thuja plicata (assembly GCA_018584345.1). Taxonomy (NCBI): domain Eukaryota; kingdom Viridiplantae; phylum Streptophyta; class Pinopsida; order Cupressales; family Cupressaceae; genus Thuja; species Thuja plicata. The sequence continues at coordinate 2,167,552 of MU226799.1, read as the reverse complement.
GTGCAAGATAAATAAATTATTTGAGATTTTGTAAAGTTTAGTGTAAAGTTTCTAAGTTCGATTGAAGTATTTCTTTGTGGAGCAAACTTCTTATTTATCTGAAGCTTTTTATTTGTCGTCCTAAGGTACCATGTTCTTCTTGGTAACATTGGGATCTAATCCAATTTGTCCGTAATTTGGGTCTGAATGTGATACTTTGTGGGTTTAAACAGGGTGTGGCCCACAGCCTGTGGGTTTTGCGTGCCAAACCCGTGGCAAATCTGGAGGAATTGCAGACATTTTTAAAAATTCACGCAAAACCCGTGGCAAATCTAGAGGAATTGCAGACATTTTTAAAAATTCTTGCCATGAACTTAAGATTTTTACAGAATCCAAAATTGCAAACTTTCTATCAATGATATGCCAAAATGAATTTGAAGTATTAACAACGTAAGGGCCTTAGGTACGCAACGGAGAAGGGGGCTGGTTTGTCATCCCGTGTTGGTTCGTCTCCTACCGTGGCTGGTGTGCTAAGCAAACGAAGAAGGAACTCAGAGAAGTCTGGGAGCTTGAAAGAGTATTACCTGTGATCCCACTCCTTGAACACGACATTAGGAATTTATGTTAGTTTTATTAATACTTTATTATATATTGATTTTATGAATATTATTTTAATTTTATTATTTATAATTTTAGTAATAAACATTAATAATAAATAATATATATTTCATATATTATACTAATGTAATTATAGTATATATTAATATTAATTAATAAAGACTAAATATTAATTGATTATATATTGTTAAAGTATTGTTCATTCGTGTTTAATATACGTCAATACAATCATATATATATATATATATATATATATATTGAAATATAAAATATATATATTAAATTAAAGATATAATATATATTAATATGGTTATGTGTGAAACCATATTTATATATATATATATATATATATAAAATAATGCAATATTATTGAATCAGGTTAATAAAGTTGAATATGATTATCGGCTGTGTAAAGGTCACGATAGTATCGTGATTGTCGTATACGAACAGTCACGATACAATCGGACTGTTGGTATACGACAGTCACGATAGTATCGTGACTGTCCAAAGCTAAGTCACAAGGTTTGAATTCGAGTTCGAGTTCGACAAGTATAAAATTCGGATGAAGTTCGACAAAGACAAAAAAATTCGGAATAAAATTCGACAATAAATTCACCTTAAATAATTTTTTTTTAAAAAAATATAAGTAATATATCTAATAAATTGTCTAATTAGTTTAACTATTATTTTCCAAAGAGAAGATTTTTAATTTAAATCTATTATAATTAAATATTAATATTTTAATTAAAAATTAAT
>MU226799.1:2133681-2147632 GCA_018584345.1 Thuja plicata | reverse complement strand
CAATCCTCAGAACAGCCGCATAAATATGGTTGAGAACTTGTGAGGGGCCACGTTTATAATAGACGTGACTCCTCAAGGAGTCACGTCCATTATGAACGTGGCTCCCCATACACTGCCCCGTCACCAGCGAATATGAAGGAGTCGATAACAATAGTTATCGTTATGTATTGATTATGTTATACAACCCGATAGTGATCGGTGTTAATAACCTTCGTCTCATAAAATATAAATCGACAGTTTAGTCGATATTTAATAGACATTCGATTCAATAATTAATTATTATCATTATTATTATTATTAGATACTAATAATAATGATAATCATTATTATTATATTCAAAGCAATAATATTATTTGTAATATTAATATAAATATAAATAATAATAACATTAACATTATTAATAATTATTATTATTAATATATATAGAATTATATTTCATGAAATATTTATTATTGCAGTCTAAATATTTATTTGATCGACGCTATAATTTTAACAGTTTGGACACCATGCACCGTACACTCCCTCAACTTGGTCATGCAACAAATTGGCACTCAAATAGATTGGGTGAAGCAAATATACCACGAGGGGGAGGAGATACAGATGTTTGTGACGAACCATCACATGTCACAATCGATATTGAGATCATTCTCCAATTTGGAGTTGTTGAAGGTAAATTGTAATTACTAAATTTTATTTTTTTATTTTAATTTCATTTTGAATAAATTTTGTCATGTTCAATTATCAAATTGTATATAACTTTGCTTAATATTTATTGACATATTGTTATTAACTTGCTTAGGTTGTTAAGACCTGATTTGCATATCATACTATTGTTATGAGACGGCTTGTCAAGGTGCAAGGGGCATTGAGCTAAATGGTCATTTCTAACCAGTGGGGTGTATGGAAGGCTTCAAATTCAGAGAGGGCCCAAAAGGTCAAGGCATTGCTCTTGGATGACAACTGGTGGGCTCGTGTGCAATTTGTATTGGATTTCACCGAGCCTATCATGACTCTGCTCCAATTTGCGGACACAAATAAACCTTGTTTGGGGTTTGTCTATGATGGCATGGACACAATGGTGGAGAAGGTAAAATTTGAAATACAAAAACATGAGAATGACCCCACAGAATGTGAAGCCTTATGCAATAAGGTGGAAACAATCATTCATCATCGTTGGGAAAAGACAACTACCCCATTGCACCTCCTTGCATATGCCCTATCTCTGAGGTAGTATAACGAGGAAATACTTACTATGCCAAATAGAGTAGCACCATATGTGGATGAAGAAGTTTCTAATGGGTGCTACAAAGCTTTTGAAAGACTCTTCCAAGATGATGAAATGCACAAAAAAGTTATGACAGAATTTGGCTTATTTGCTTCAGGAGCAAACCTTGGTTCAATTGCAATAAAGGACCAATATGACATGGGAGCTATCACATGGTGGTACCTCTATGGTCAACCATTTAAGAATCTACAACCTCTTGCAATTAAGGTCCTCTCACAAGTAAGTTTTTTTGTTTTTGTTTACCACTTGTATTCTACAATTTAGTGCTTAACATTCTTTAATTTGCTTTTCATTTTTAATTTTTTATGTTTAATTTTGTGAATACTATCTAGGTTGCAAGTTCTTCTGCTGTTGAACGGAATTGGAGTACATAGTCCTTTATCCACTCAGTGAAGCGTAACCGGTTAGGGTCAAAAAAAGCTAAAGACTTGGTTTAGATTCATACCAACTTGCATCTTTTGTCATGTAAGCAGAAACACTACAAGGAAGGGGCAACCAAGCTTTGGGATGTAGCCCCTGAGTGTGTGAACTTGGATGCAATGGTTCAGGATCTTACTACAATCATTGATGATGATGATGATGACATCATGACACATGGTGCATCTAGCCCAAGTGGAACCGTTTTGGGTTCAAATGATCTTGAACTTGCAGCAGTTGGAGATAATGAGAATGTGGATTTTCTTGAGAATTCTTATGATTCTGAATCTGATTAGTGAATGTTGACTTTGTTTGATGAACATTGAATCATGAACTAAATTTTGATTTTGTAATTGTAATGATTTTTTGATTAGCATTGGAATCATGAACATAGACGTATATGATATGGCTTATTAGTTATTTCAATTTGAATATTTATTATTTGTGAACTATCAGATATCTTGATCAATGGTGAAGTATCATACTATCAAATGATTTAATTTTGCATATTTCTTGCATTTCTTTGCATGTGTGTGTGTGTATACGAATCCAAAAACCCCAAAAAAAAAAATCGCGCATCCGCACACTCAATTCTCGCACCCGCATCCGCATTTGCACCCGAATCGGCAACTTAGAGTCTAAGCTGCTAAGGATTATTGTATTGATGTATAAATTATTTAATCTGACTTAATACGAATATGTCTGAGTTCTGATCTGCAGAGTAACTACACAGTGAAATGGTTGTAGAGCTTGCTAACTATGTAAAGATAGAGGACCCAATCTGAGTAACGATCTGATCACCATTTCTGATTCATAGCACTTGTACTTTTGTGTCTACGGCAGGGAGGCTACCGATTCACTTGAGCAATCTGCAAATGATATGAAGTAGAAAATAAAAAAGATATTCCATGATGTCCAATGGAAAGGATTTGATTGCCCTTATATACCTTGCAATGCTGAAAGGTTGCATCCTTTAAAATTTTAAGAGATATGTCTCGTTTGAATTCATCTATTCATAATAGAACGGTTTATTACTTCTTTTCCCTAATTAGTGGTTAAAAATATCCTTCATGATTATTTAACTGCATTTTAACAAGTCGCCACCCTTTGTTGATTTATCGATAATATGTCAATTGGAGTTCTTTTATTTGCAGATTAAACAAATCCCACAGTAATATATTGCGGACTTAACACCATGCCTCTTCATGAAGGTAAATATTTTTCTGTTAATAAACTGTGTTTATATTAGTTTGAGTATCGTTCAGACTATCATTGATATTATTTAGTCTTTGACTCACCTTAATATACAATCGATATTTCTTCTTGCTTTAGCTGATATCCTTACGATCATTTCCAATCCTTCAACCTTGAGATAAAATTATATCTTTTTCTGATTGGTCAATACATTATTCTGGTAATTGAATTTGATCTTCATCCCTTCATTGTTCTGTTGATTCTTATCCTTTAGAATACGGTAATCGCATCTTTGGATTTTGCAATGCTGACTTCTCATACCACACTTGCTTAATAATTGTGAAACCGAAACTCCTTAAGAATGAATCACTGATCCAATATATCCTTACGTGTAATTATATCCTTCAAACCACCATTACTAAGTAACCCCATAATGAATTGTTGATCACGATATTGATTTTTCTTTGTCAGTGAAAATATTCGCTGCTCTAATGTATTTCCTTATTAACTTCATTTATTTGATCGTATTAGCATCTTGATGGATAATTACCTTGTAACTAAATATTATAATTTATTATTATTAATTTATCTATTTACATTTTAATATATTATTTATTTATACTGTAACTATAATTATATTATACTATTATTTATTTATTTATTTATTTAATATTATCATTTATTTATTAGATCTTCCTTCAAAAAGGGGACATCACATTTGATCAAAAGGGAAAAAACAATCCAGCTATTCACAATGGAATATAAGGGCTGTGATAGTAGTATCTACCATTGAGGAGCAAGGGGCAGCTTGCATCCAAGAAATCTATTATACTCGGTAACGTACTAGCTGGTGATGTGAGTTTTATGATCACTCCAACGTGCAAAATAAAAAAAGAAAAGTATCCTATCCTTGCTTGAACAAGGAAACTTCAAATGCTGAACAATGTAACAAATGTGTGATCAAATGAAGCAACCCCAAGGTTTACAATGTGTACTGCTGACTTTACGTTGGATAGAACTCAGTTTATATGATGTAATATGCTAGTTCTCACAGAGGGACTTACGCTATTCTTTCATGAAACTATCAACTTCCTTCAAATGATGAATGATTCTGCAATGTAGGCTCTTCAATTAATCCTAACTATGGTTTTGAAATGAAATGCAAAAAGGGATTGACTTTAGAAATAATCTACTTCTACCAATGTATGAGACTATTGATGAGTTAGTCAAACCAAACTGAACTTTGCTTTGCCAAATGAAACAATTATGAAAAGTAGATGTGATCTTTTAAGGGTGCACAAATGATTTTCAAATCACTTATACACATCAACAACATAAAACACGTGAATCAATGAGCATGAAGTAATTGAAGTTAAACTTTGAAATGAGTTCAAACTAAACACACACTACAACTTGTAATCAAAAAATCACAAATGGTATTAACATACGAGGTTTAACCATTAATCAACATCTTCCATTCAAGTATTGAACGTTAACAAATTCTAACTAATCGAGAAGTACGAAACCATACTAACACCCAAAATAACACAAGTGTTCACCAAGCTTCAATGTGTGTGCAATTATTTTGACAGCATCTCAGCAAAAATTTCACAATAAGTTTCTCCTCTCCTTTACAAATGGCATTAACAAGCCTTTCTATAGGGCTTTCAATTACAGCCAAGGGCCCAAATTGATTCAAGATCCATGGCCAAGATAATTCAAAGTAACCCTAACTAGGGGTTTCTATAACTACCACCTGCAAACATTGAATGCTATCCAATTGTAATGTCCCCTTTTTGGGATGATACGGTTTATGATTAGTTTAGCCTATTATTGGCCCTCGTAGGCTAAGGCAGTTGGATAGAGATCATTGTGTATTCTCCATCAGAGCTTAGTGTATGTCCAGGTTTGGCCTTCGTTGGACTCAGTTTGGCTCACTTACTATTTATAGTAAGTGACAATTTCAAGAAAGTCAGGGTTACTATTTGTAACAGGGCACTTGAACAAGTTGTGAATGCAATGCACAGTTGGTTTGATCAAATAATGAGGGATTTACTATTTATAGGTACTCAGTGATTGATAGAGAGGTGACCTTACTATTTTTAGTAAGGAAGTTGGGTGCACAGTGGACACAATGGTTCACTCCCAGGATCAAATGTAATTAAGAAATAAATTAATAATGAATATTTGTGGAGTTATGTTATTTTAATTATTAATTAAGTGATTACTTTATTAATAATTATTTATAAAGTGCAATTATAACATTTTAAGTTCACTTTATATTCAATGGGGACATGACCCTTCATTTAAGTGACTTAAAGTGCAATTAATGGATTATATTTTGGAGGTCAAATATTAAAGTATTTTATAAAGACTATGCACACATTTAATATCATTTTAAATAATATTGAATGATTAAGAAGTGTTAGAATTTAATCTTTCCTTGGTTGAAAATATGTATTTAAAGGATAAACCAAGGTATCCTATATTGTATTTGTCCTCTAGTCCAAGTAGGAGGACATGTCACATTTTTGTAATTCCTTTAATAAGGAAAATAAATATTCCTCCTTAAGAGGAATCTCACATTTGTCACACACACAATGTGAATGTGGCATTCATAGAAGATGGGAGTTACATGCAAACTCCTCCGCTCATCTCTACTTAAGAGATGCCTCTCACACACTTGCCCTAATAATCTTTTCTTCTTTCTCACTTCTCCTCACATTCTTATCTTGCTCTCAATATTGTATTGAGCTCATTGCTCTCATTCTTTAGGCCTTGTGCCATATTCATATTCTTCACAAGGGGTTTTTCTTGTTTTTCCCCTTTCAAATCCTTGTGTTCTTGTCTTGGTTCTTGGAGCTTGGTGATCTCTTGGCTTGATTCTTTGTAGCAATTCCTCACTATTAATCTTGGTGATCTTGGTAAATTCCTTTCATGCACTCACACTTGGATTCTTTCATTTGCTCTAAAAAAATTTTATGATTTCTAACGAGAAGTCTCTAGAAGGGATCGGCCAGCTTTGAGAATGCTATAAAAGCCTTCAAGCAAATCAAACTCATTATTATTGTTGATCATTTTGACTATGCTTTCTGGGGATTTGTGGGTGTGGAAGAGAAACCAAGGGTTTCAGCCATTTTATGCTTTGAAGAACGAAAACTCTTCATCGTAATTCCAATCTTGAGGCTGTAAGAGACCAGCTGAATCATTGCCATAGTGTGGTCTTCATCCAGGAGTCCAATCTGAGCATAAGGAGCAGATTTCTGCAAGGGTTTGAAGCATATTTGAAGTCTCATCTATTGCAGACATGTAACTTCATTATTGCAGCCATTGTTGATCATATTTCCAACTTTTTATATTGTTGCTACACTAACACGTGAACAGTGAAACGCTACAATACATCAGCTGAAGGATTTCATTGAAGTATACTAAATTCATCCTCTGTTGTTAAAGTTTGAGCAGATTGAAGGAAATCATCAAGGGTTTCAGGCATTTGTTTGCAGCAGATCGAGCCCTTTTATTAGTCATATTTATCGCTGCAGCACCCAGAATTTTGATATCAGAACTTATCTTCATATTCGAGTATGCCCCTTTGTTGTAATAGGCAGATTAATGTTGTTTATTGAAAATAAAGGAAAGTCCATTGTCTATATGTCACTTGCAGCTATATTATTCTCAAGTCCTTTCTACATTTTTTATTCCTTAGCTTTCTTTATACCTGGCATCAAATTGTGAAAACTCAAAGAAAATTCATATAACTATCAAATTTCAAGACAAACATATCATTTGCGTAGCAAATCAGTGGGTCGGTGAAGTTAGAACCTGTTGGAGTTCTTAATCCAATGAAAAATAGAGCATCCTCTATGGGTGAATAGGAAAATTCCATGCCACGAAGGATCATAACAAACTTTCTTCTAGAAGAATGTTTCCTTTATGTTTTGCTTTGATAGCCAATTCGATGCATCTAGCCATGATGATGATGTGGAAACATTTGATTGATTGAAAATGGGTGGACGCCACATCATGTTGCTTATCTTGAAATCTTTCTTCCTTATCACAAAGATGTCTTTTGCATTTCAAACAATATCTCTTGATACTCAACATTTCCAATCTTGATTAACTCTTCTGAAACTATCTTTCTTAGACTTCATTGCTTACTTGATCTTCATGGTGGTTTTCTCCTTTGAATGATCATCTCCCTGACTTTCCTCGGAACTTGAAATTGTCTTCCTCATCTTTTATCATCTTGTTCATCCTTATTTGTTATCTTCCTTATGTGGTTGTCGACTTGGACCGTTGCACTTGCATTTCTATTCCCATCTTTGATTTCCACTCTTGATCTCAACCTTGATCTTCTTCTTGTGTCAATGAGTCACTTGAAGTTACCCCTCATGTTAATATTGGTTTTCCTTCATGTTGGTCTTGGATTTCCAAAGGAAAATCCAAGATTGTGATAGCATTCTTCATTTGTAGACTTATTCACTTACTTAGACATCTTGCTCTTTAAATTCTTTTTTTTTGTGAAATCTCAACCTTGTCTTTTTTTTTCCTGTTGCCTTCACGTCCTTCCCTACTTCTCTCTCTTTCAGCACTGATTGCTTGTTCTTCGAGCGATTCATCTCCAAAGGATTGTGTTTCCAAGTCTCCCATTAAATCATAAGTCAAATGGTTCCTTTTATCTTTTAGTTTGTCAACTTGATGATCCACCCTTTTTCATGTGTGTGCCATAATGGATCTCATCAGTGTATCCAAATCTACCACTTCTCCTTCGGACCAATCGGGTGTGGGAAGAGGTTTACTCATTTCTTCTTCAAAAAAACTTTGAAGGTGATTTCCATCAACTTCAACTTTATCCGGAATAGGGAATGATTGGGAAATCTTGACCATTTGAAACCGACAAACTAGAACACATTCTTTTTCTAATCTCATAGTCATCCACAACAGTTGCCCAATAATCCTCAAGATGTACCTTGTGTCTGAATTTCCTTCAAAGGCTTTTCTTATTTGCTAGTAAGGATCAAAATTCATTCAAACTGCAACTCTTCTTCGAAAGCCTCAACTACTTGTAGTGAAGGACATGTCTCAAGTGAATTCCCAAGGATGATTGTAAAAATAGCCTAGCTTTATGCTTATTCTTTTGGATCTTGTCATTTGTGATCAATTGTCCGGTGACTTCTAGCATTATCATCTTGTCAATTGGAAACCTTATAAGTCTATAAGGGCAAGATGAAAATCCGTGTATTCTGATGTAAGTGAACTTAAGGAATTGAATATACCATGAACTATACTTTCTTACCAACTCCTTGGCTTCTTGTAATAATCTTCTATGAGTACCTCCTTGCAAGATTCTAACAATTTACATAAAGAAGGCACCATTCACTCTTTGAAAATAATTGTTATTGCCAAGGTGCAGTTGAGGATAACATTCATATACTTTAAATTGCCCTTTTGCATTTCCAATCGATCCCTTACATGTTAACCCTTTATACTTATAATATCTTGCAGACATATAGACAATATATGATCTCATGTAGAATGATCGAGTACACTCCACGTTCCTTAGTTAACTATCCAGGTTGTCACTAATCATTTTAGCCAATTGAACAACTTCGATTGAGTAGCTATCTCTTCCAAAAAGTAAAACATCCACAACTCGAAGCAGGCTGCTTGAGGACATCCCATTATCCGGTTCAACAAAATGACAAGATCTCCATACTCTTCTTGGAAGTCGGATTTCAGAAGTTTCTTTGACATTTTAGAAATGAATTTCCTTGGTTGTATCATCCAATTATTATTGATAATCTCCATACATGTGTCAGGTCCATCATTGTATATCTTCAAGGCTTCATCCTTTGTCTAGTAGATTGTAGAAATGTAATGAGGGATATCAAATCCCTCCCGGATAGCCTCCTCTAAAAGATAAGCCAATACCTACCATCAGGAGCTACTATTTGCCACTCCACAAGGTTATAATGTCTTGCACATTCCACCATCAACTAGGCACATCCCACTGCAGGAGGAAAAGCAGCAGCTTGCCCAATTCCATTCCTCACCACCCTCTTTGCTAACTTAGATGAAGTGTACTTATGCCCTCATTCTCTAAATTCATCCATATCGACGTGCCCAAGGTTAGTGTCCCCGACCTTCTTCCATTTTGAAACAAGCTTGGACTCTGGGAGCATTCCTTTGAAATCATATTTCATTTGAGCTTGTCGAGCTCTCTTGGAAGCTCCTTCCATTTGTGTTCCTGACATTTCTTCCTACAAAGAAAACTTGATGTTACTTATTATGAATGTCTTGCTAGGTTGAATTCAAAATGCTTAATCCTTAAACTTGTTGCATTTACTTTTCCTCTTAATATTTTGAAAATCGAAACAAGTAGATTCCTTAAGATTATTTCAAAATGATTTACCAAGTTTTGATCCTAAAAATCCTTGATATTGAATGCTCTAACTTATGAATTTCATCCTTCCCTGCACAAGAACAAATTCTGATTTTTCTCTAATTCTAATTTTTCTGAATTTTACACATTGTTACCTCAATTTGCAGCCCTTATTTCTGATATTTTGCACTCTTTAGGGCACCTGTATGTCTGATTTTTGCACTTAAGGTTTCTGATTTTACACTTCTTCTTGCAGACCTGATCGCCTCTTTTGAGGGCCGAATTCACCTTCAAATTGTTTTGAACACACACTGAGCTGTTGGAAATTCACACCCATATGTCTGATTTTTGTACTTTTCTGCTAAAAATCAGGGTTTCTGCTAATTTGCCTTCCTGATGATCAGATCTGAGTGTTTAATCCTTAAAAATCCTTGGCATCTACCAGTGATTGCCCTCAAACTCGCCTCTTTGATCACATTCGTTGAAAGCCTGCTGCTGCTCTGCTTTGAAATGACATTAAATTGTGTTTGAAATGCTTTTCTCCAATTCCCTTATCTAGCACTCAAGGGGATTTATGAAGGTTGCGTCTATTGAGTTGACGAGGCCAGCCTGTTTTGTTTAATTTTGCATTTTTAAATATTGAATTCATGAAATTCATCAAAGAGGTCAACCCAAACGCTCTCAATTTGCATTTTCAATTTGTTTTTTCTCAAACATGTTGATTTCCTCCTTGGATGGAATTATGCCATGAATCTGGAAATACTTGAACAGATATACAAATAGGAGCTGGAAATGCTTTTTGGTGGTCGAAATTCCTTAATGAAATGGAAATGAGTTTTAAATGTGATCGGAATTCCTTTACGAGGCTGGAAATGACTTGGATGTGGTCTGAATTCCTCTTGAAATTTCTTCTTCCATCATTAATCTTCTTTAACATTGAATTAACTTGTTACGTTGTCCTTCAGTTTACCTCAAAGTGATCTTGTTCTCCTAGGGTGATTTTGAAGAGGTAAGCTAGAACTACTTCCAAGCTGGTTGGATTTCCATTAAACAGCTGGAAATGAGCAAATTTTCTCCTCTTTCACTCGCACTTACTTCAATTTCTTATTTCTGCAAATCATTTGATTCGATTCCCAGGATGACCCTTTTTCAGAGACTTCATGACATTGGGATATCTGAGACTCTTATTGCCACCATCATGAGACTTTACGAGGTCGTCCTGGGGCGCCTAAGGACACCTAGGGGTCTTTCCGACTTCATGAGGAGCACCATCAGTGTTAAACAAGGTTGCCCCGTCTCCCACTTTATTCGGTATCTACATTGATGATCTAGAGGGGTTTCTGCATGAGCACTTTGAGGCTGAGGATGGCTGCCTACTTCACCAAGTTCTTATCTCTATTTTTCTTTTTGTCGATGATGTGGTTTTACTAGCCCCCTCTCCGGTGGGGTTGCAGAGACAGCTTGATGGCCTTGAAGCTTTTTGCGATATTTGTCAGTTGACCGTTAATTTGGGGAAGATGAAGGTAATGGTCTTCAATTGTCTCAAGACCTCCCACCTTCATTTTTTTCTTTAGGGGGGTGGAGGTGGAGATATCCTCATCTTACACATACCTGGGGGTTAAGTTCTCTGGCCCCCGTTTCAGTTTGAGAACGGCACTCCTACCGCGTATCAACAAGGGTTATGGTTCTTTGGCCCTTCTTGAGAGACAGTGCTTCTGGCATCACTTCCAAGACACCTCATCCAAGCTGACACTTATGGACACTTTGATTAGACCTATTGTTCTTTATGGCTTTGAGGTTTGGGGGCCTTTGCTTTTGGATTCTGATTGGGCTTCGGCGGAACGAGATCAGGATCTCCTTCTACGGCAAATTATTAGATGCGGGCAGTCTATTCGTCATTATATTATCCTCGCTGAGTTTGGGGCTCACCCCTTCAGGCTTGGTGCCATCTTTGACCTTGTTTGGTTCTTGCATTGCCTGCGTGGTTTTGCTGACTCTAGTGAGGGGCGTCACGGATACCCCTACCTTGCTTACTGTTCTTCTGAGCTCATTGTGGCATTTGCTCCTTTGGGGCGGGCTCGTTGTTAGTTTGCAGGGGCCTCGACCCTCTTGGATTCCATTGGTATTGAGATGGATCGTCTCCTTCATTTTCAATACTCTCTTGACACTCCTCATTATCTTCTCCCGTCTAGACAGGAGTTTAATAGGTGTATCAAGACCGACATTTACAGACGGTTCATTCACACTATCTGGGTTAACCCCCATGGGGGTCTTTGCCCAAAGATGGCATTCAATGTTGAGCACTATTTAGAGTTGGGGGACAAGCTCATTGTTCGTCCCTCTTACTTATCTCACAACTGGGTGCATGCCCTCCGGATACCTCTTGGTTCCTTCAAAGTGGGCCTGCATTGTCTTCGCATTAAGATTGACCACCATTTGGTTAGGGAGCACAGGATTTGCTAGTTATGTAGCATGGATGAGGTTGAGACTGAGGAGCATTTCATTTTCCACTGCCCTATATATTATTAGATGTACAATCCCTCTCCACATTTTTCAGATTCACTTATCAGAGGTGCCTCACTCTTTACATTCAAGAGGCTACTAGACTCTACGAGCACTCACTACAGCATAAGCATCATCACCAGCATCATGCCACGACACAGTTGTGTCAGCTTATCACCTCCTTCGCAGAGGTTCCCTCTGGGCGTGGTTCTAAGCATCAACTAGACCCCCCTTCCAGTTATTCTCGGCCTGTGAACCCTTGAAGCAGTCCTCCCCTTCCTCTTCTCCTCCTGGGAAGCGCAGGAATTTCTCTTCGGGGTATCCTTCTGTTCGGAGGTCTTTTCGGCGTTGCATCTTATGTAGCAGGGATTTGGGTCCTCCCTGTTGGAGTCCCCCTTCCCCACCTTTCTCACTCTCTCTCTCTTTCTGTCTTATGTTGTTGGTTGTTTGTTTCTTCTATTCGTTTTCAAACACCGTTTGGTGTTCCTTCTTTGGGTCGGACCCTTGCATTGTTCTCGGCAGTCCTATGGACCCGCTTTGTGGTCTTTTGTTGGACATTAATAGAATTGACTTATCTTACTTGTTCCTCACTTAGCCATTTGAACCTTGATTTCTGATTTCCAATTTGAATTTGAATTGTGATGACTCGTATTTCCAAATTGCTTCATCTTGCTTGTTCAATTTCGCCTTTACAACTTCTTCATGTTGAAAAAACCAAAGTGGCATCTCTCATTTGTGAAGCAACTTTCTGCTTTGACAACATTTTGACAATTTCTTGACAACTCTCAATTTCACTTCACTACTCATGGATCTAACTTTCTAAGACAGGGATGAATGACTTGCCCACTTCCTAAGGAGAAGACTTAGAAGCCAAAACTACAACTAAAACTAAAACCTAAACAAGACAACCGGAATAGCTAAGCAAAAAGAGGGGGTCCCCATGTGAAATGGGGCAATGTGTGAAAAGGTCATAACACTACTAATATGGTATTTGCAACAACCATAGTTTTTCTTTCCTATCTTTGGAGGGTTTCTAGGATAAAATATTGAATTCTTGGTGTGGAATTCTCTTATGGCAACATGATATTTTTTTTTTTTGATCAACAATTATCTCACACTATTGTTTGAATTACAAGTATCACAATGTGTTTGAATAAATTTGTGTTTCCTATATTCTAAAAAATTTTGGATGTACGGATCAAATTGGTATCAAAGCGGTTTTCATCTATATGAGATTTCTAGAAAAGTGTGTATGACAATTAAAAAAACAGAAGCCTAAATGGAGGAGATGAATCGACAGGTAACCACAATGGAAAACCACATGAAGCAAATTATAGAAAAACAACAATGGTTGAGCAAACAACATGAGTGAATAAAATGGTGCAAGAGCAAAACCCAATAGGTATTCTCGTAAAAGCTCTTGTCAAACTATTTGGCATAGAGGGAGGAGAAACAATGACACATGAAAAGTTCTTTAAACAGCCAATCAAAGAACCAACTCCATTCAAAGTAAAAACTAGAGTGGAAATGAAAACTTAAAATGGAGAATGCAAAAAAAATGGATTCTTGGTTAAAGCAATTAAAAGTTTATTTCAGTGTTCACAAAGTTAATGGGGCACAAAGATGTAACTTTACACACCTCAAAATGGTAGACCATGCTCTTGTATGATGGGGAAAATATGTAAATAATTGTGAAAACATGAAAAATGCAAATGTAGGTGTCAAGCTTGAGAATGAAATGCAGAAAAGATTGACAAATATAATAGATGGGACAAAATTCAATAAAGTGATCAACTATAACTGATTGAATATTTCAAGATGTTAAGTTGATGATCACCAACCTACCGAAAGTTAATGCAAGACATTAAATTAGTTAATGTATTGTATTGTCATTGATGTCAACTTGATATAATCTGATTGGTTATATTCAAAGTGTCAAAAACTTCAGAGAATCAGAGAGTGGATGTTTTGAAGTGTCTTGGGGCTGTTATGGAGCAACAAGGAGTAGTAAACATGAGATGTTCGATGGACATGGCCCTATCCTAGGGGGGTGGCGGATTCCGCCACCACCTTGGACAGCCTGTCCATCCTCCTCCAAGTTTCCGCCATGGCATAGACTTGTCCTTTTATCACACATGATGGAGAGGGGTAATGATAATGGTTTCTTGAAG
>MU226799.1:2089304-2117510 GCA_018584345.1 Thuja plicata | reverse complement strand
TGCTGCCATAAAGTTTCGTCATCATGTTCATAGTTCAACATAACAATCAAAATATACAAAATAAAAATGAAGCACACTGCTGCTCCTATTCTTCTGCTGCCAACATGACATCCATATCAGAGTCCTCTGAGTCACTGTCACTATCATGCTGCACTGGCAATGAGCTCTCATCCAATGGAACCCCAACCAATCCCGGTGTTGTATCGTCCTCGTCAATCTGGGCCGCATCTTCAGGATCAATATCCCACCGTAAAGCTGGAGTCTGCCTATACTATGGAGTCTGACGATCCTCAAAACGACCCTCGGATTTTAGGGCAAGTGTGGCGGTGGGGCCCACAAAACGACCCCACCCATGGAGGCGTTTTTTAATTTTTAAGTTGTTTTTTTTTGGGGGGGGCCTTTTTGGTTGGGGACGGACGGCCGTCCCCGGGACGCGCGGGGGACGGCTACGGCGTCCCCAGCCGTCCCCGGGACTTTTTGCCGTCCCCGAAATTTATGGTAGACGTCCCCAAGTCCCAGGGACGTCCCCACCAGAATCTCAAAATTTGGGGACGGCGTGGGGACGTCCCCAAGCCGTCCCCAAGTCCCGGGGACGTCCCCGTTCCGGGAACTTGGGGATTTAGGCCGGGGACGCGTCCCCGGGTAACCCTGTCAGAATGTCATCCAAATAAACAATGAAAAATTCCCTAAAAAACTCCTTCGGTACCCCATTCATCAGTCGTATGAAAGTGCTCGATGCATTGGTGAGTCCAAAAGGCATGACAAACCACTCATATAACCCTTCATTGGTCTTGACTACAGTCTTCCATTCATCCCCTTCCCTAATCCTTATCTGATGATATGTGCTATTGAGATCAATCTTGGTAAAGTATCTCACACCGCTTGGGCAATCCATTATATCATATATCCTTGGTAAAGGAAACCGACATTTTATAATGATCTTGTTGATGACTCTTGAGTCAATACACATCCTCCATTCTCCATCGCTTTTTGGCGCTAAGACAGCAAGTACCGCATATGGACTCAAGCGCTCCCGATCTCCCAGATCAATCCTTTCCTCAGTAGTTCTTGCACTTGTCTACTCAACTCTAGATTCTCTACCAATTTCATTTGGTATGCCACTTTGTTGGGCAAACTAGCCCTTGGCATTAGGTCTATGTGATGACAAATACTCCAAACTGATGGCAATCCCTCTGGAACATTCTCGACATTGTCTTCAAATTCCTCAAGCAGCTCTACAACCTCACTTTGTGGTACTATCGCCTCCTTTGTATCAACCATTTTGGTTCCTTTACTACCGCATCCTCTTGCAATGAGTGCAAAACAAGTGTTTACATACTTCAATTCATCCAAGTACTTGCTTTTGTCCACCAAACGAATCCTTGCAACTTCGGACGCCGCCTCCTTATGTTCTTCCTCCAAGGGGATAAAGATATGCTTCTACCCATCCTTGACTATGGTGTAAGTATTCCTCCACTAATCATGTATTGCTCTCTTATCATACTATCAAGGTCTTCCCAGCAAGAGGTGACACACATCCATTAGCATGATATCACACAGAACTTCATCCCTCTACAATGCAATGTGGAAACTAACAAGGCATTGTTCAGTCACTAGAATTTTGTGGTCATCTTGTATACAAGCCATCTGGTAAGGGTCAATATTTTTCATCCTCTCCAAATTCAACTTTTGCACCATCTCCTCATAAAAGAAAATCGTTTGTACTGTCGTTGTGAATGATAATCTTGCAACACTTGCCACCTGACTTGCACTTAATCCAAAATAAGCTCCTTTGTGATTGTTCATCTTCGGCTTCCTTCTACAACAAAGCTCTCCTCGTAAACAATCATTCACCCTTGTCCAGATGTCATGTGAATCCGAATGATCTATCTTTTTCTTCCTCCGTATAGGCATTTCCAGCTCCAGAATCTTTCAACCTTCTAGCACTTCCTTGTTGGCACTCAAAAGCACAATGTCCTACCTCTCCGCATTTTAAACATGTTCCCCAGAATGGTGTTTGGTTGAACCTTCTCTTTGTCCTCCGATAGTCATTGTCCCCCGACTACCAATGATAGTCCTTTTTTTGTTGGTCGTGGTATGAATCTTCCATGGACTTCTGCTCTCCCCTCTGAAAAGGGCTCCTTCCTCTAGTTTGCTATGTGTATGGCTTCTTCTCCGCAGATTGTATCCATCTTTCCAGTTCCTATTGTTTGGCATTCGTTCCACTTTTCTAGCCAACTTCTCTTCAACTCTCAATGCGTACTAATAGGCTTCCTCAATGGTAGTCATTTGGACTAGTCTTAATTCCTCCAAAATGTTGGTTCCAAAGCCATTCATGTATCGCGCCACCTTTTCATTTCCGAATTCACACTGTCTAGTTCAGATGATCATTTTGTGAAACTCCTTGGTGCATTCCTTCGTCATCTTCTCCCGTTGTCACAAGTTTTGAAATTTCTTCAACATTTCCAATTCGTAATTTACGAGTATGAATTGACCCTTCATCTTCAACACCATTCTATCCCACTTCATGATATGTTCCTTCCCTTTCCGATTCCTATCCAACTACACTTCCTTCCACCAGATGGCGGCATGTCCTTTCAACTTCGTTTTGGCAAACCTCAATCACTCTAATCTTCAATTTCCTCAAATTCAAAGTACTCCATCTCATTGATACAGTCAAACAGCTCCTTCGAAGTCTAGCTTCTAGCATAACTAGGAATCTCCATCCTCAACCTCTTTCCAACCATGGCAATTGCCTTCATCATCTTGATGTGATCCCATTCTTCCTCGTCGTTATCTTCCTCATCTTGTCCATTCCTTTCTGGCGCCTCATCGTCACTCTCATCTTCTGATCTCGGATTCAGTCCAATCTTCGATCATCTTCAATAGCATCCAATCGATTCTTCATAACTTGCACTGTGTCCATTTCTTCCAGTGTTCCAAAAACATTGGCCATCACTGGCATCCTTTCTTCCAAACTAGGTGCGACTGCCTCAATTTGGCAATCTGGTTCAGGGTTGTAACTACCTCATTTCAAAGATTGGTTAGCAACACCTGCAACCTACCTCCAGTCAATGATTTGTCTATGCCAAAGATCTTCCGAAACTTCCACCTCCGTAGGTTCGAAACTCACTCTAATACCACTTGACGCAGTCGAGGTTAGAGGGTCAGTAATGGACTGTCCAACCTTGCAATTGATCACACAAAACACGACACAGAATTGAATGCAAAAGGAAACAAGAGCTTGTATTATTGAAAATAGAATATCAACATGCCCACGAGTTTACATTCGGTCCATTGGCCCCACATGTAGACTCACACGCCGCCATGGCTTATTGTAGTAAAATATCAAAACAGAAAACTTTTTGATCTCCTTCCCCTAACTATTGCTCCCTAACTACTACTAATGATCTTTTATGCTCCTTTACATGCTTACATATCATATTCAGTGGTTTGTGGTGGCCTGCATCAGCCTCCAAAGCCCCAAGTTGGTGTAACATGTGTTCCGACTGTTGCTTCTTGACAAGGGTACAAATATTGGTGGGGAACTATTTGGATGTCATTTGGACCTTTCTTGATGTTGCTCAACTTCATATCTATCATGCTATCCGCTCTGCAAGGTTTAGAAATGCCCTACACACTAATGTAATTGAATACAGTCTGAGTTGCTCTCGGGCTCTCTTATGTCAATTAGACAATCAGATGATAATATCTACCTCACAATACATAAAAAAAAATCACACAATCATTGAAAGTGTTGGTCCTACAAGTTAGTAGAACCGTGTAAAACATTTCTCCTAGACTCCCACTATAAATAAATGCAAGCATGTTAAACATATCATGCTTACTTGTTGAACATAAAACCAAGAATGAAGTGTAGAAGTTAAGGATCATACAAAACAATATATACTCACATCGTGCATCAACAATTGTTATAGTTGGTTGTCAAAGATAAGAGGATTACTATTTAAATAATCATTATTGAAGAATCTTACCCAACCTAGAGAGATTGGTGAAGACTATTAGAATATTATAATGTTTCTTTAATGGTCATCTTAGTTTGTCTTTAGTTTATTAGGTAGTTTCTATTTTCGTCTTTAGTTCACAATTGTTTCTTTTAGAAACATTGTCTTTGTAAATCTATTTAAGGAGCTTTCATCTCCTCTGTTTACTATAACATCGATTTACCATAACACGGCATCAGAGCGGGTTGATGGGATTTCATTAAAATTTAACGAATTAGAGCCTCTTCTTATCTGGAGTTTTTTTCCCATAAATTTGGTTTTTGATTTTTTAAAATAAAAATTGTTGGAGTTACTTTAAGAAAAATTTGTGGTTCGTCTTTGAAGATTTTTGCTGAAAATCGCAATCCTGGTTGAGGGTTTTGATCGTGAGATTTCCTAGTTTGAGCAAAAGTCTTTGATTTTTTAGGGTTGCATGTACTTACATGCGAGTTGCATGTACTTGCAGGTTGCTTGCAAGTGCTTTTTGTGAGTTGCATGTTCTTGCATGTGTTGTTTTACAATGCGAAGTCTCGTGTTTTGCTGCATCAAGGTTTCTCTAACGGGTTTTAATAATCTTTTCCTCAAAAATCATCTATTGGGTTTTCTAATTTTTGGTCCTTAAAAAATTAGTGGGTGGTATAATTTTTCTCCATAAAAATTATTGTGGGATTTTGTACAATTTTTTGCCTTAAAATCATTTTGTAAAAGGGTTTTACCGTTTTTTCTCAAAAATGAAGTTGTCTTCTGATCTGTGTCTCAGGTTTTGTGTTGGGTTTCAATCAATTTTCACCTCAAAAATCGTGTTGGGTTTTCGTCAATTTTTCCCCTCAAAAATTGTTTCTAGTTTCTATAATACGCGAAGTTCACGTAGGATTTCATGACAGGTGTTCCTGTTTTAGGGTTTTCACCGTTTTTTCCAAAAAATCGATGCTTTGTAATCTTCAAATCATGGTATTTTGCAGTCGGTTTTGGGGCATCCTACTCATCTGCAAAGTTTGGAGGGTTTGTCGATTTTTCCTCAAAATCGTGGCAGTTCTCAATGTGTATCTTTGTTTCCAAGGGAGGACAGTTCTGTTATCCAACATTAGGTTTGGACGTTTTGTGATGATTTTTGATCAAATGTTCTGGAGATTCTGAGAAGGTTAGTGGCGGACTCATCTCAGTGGCAGAGTCAATGGCAGCCTCTTGTCCCTTGTTGCAGAGCATTATGAAGAAGGGGGCAGCCTTCTTTATTTTTTTTTTGGATGAATTTTGGCTTCTTGGTTATTAACATTTTGCAGATCCAGGGAGGGTCTCAGCATTCTGAAGAATTTGTGACCAAATGAAAGCAGTTAGACGGTGACCATTAAGGGAGGGTATTAGAATATTATAATGTTTCTTTAATGATCATCTTAGTTAGTCTTTAGTTTATTAGGTAGTTTCTATTTTCATCTTTAGTTCACGATTGTTTCTTTTAGAAACATGGTCTTTATAAATCTAAATAAGGATCTTTCATCTCTATTTAATATAACATTGATTTACCATAACAAAGACTACATATGACATGACAGGTTGTCGAACTATTAACCTTAGTTTTTATGCTTATGGTACACTACCTCTGCGCATGCAACGCACAAAGGCTAGAAACCCTCAATCACAAACTAACTAACATGTGCTTATTATTTAATTATGTACAGCACCAACATTGATTAGGCTACTAAGATGTCTAATAAATAAGAAGCTATTGGGATGTAGATGAGCATATGATCTTGCTTGTAGCATTAACACGGACTAGGATAATGCCAATAACAATGAAGATAAAAAACAATTATTATATTTTACATACATGGTAGCATACTAGACAATTAAGCCAATAAGCTCCAAATGGGTTGGGACCAAATGAAGATCTCAAAGGTTACTTCACCAAGAGAACACTGACACATTTGTGGTCTCAATGTTCATAATGGAGGAACTTGGAGTGGCCAAGATTCCTGTGAATGATATCATTAAGCCTTATGAAGCTCTAAGATAAGAAATATTGAAATTTGGTTCAATGCATGCTATGGAATTTCAAAATCCACCACTAAAAAGGAAAGACTACATATTTCAGAATCACCTTTCTAGTTAGAATATGGTCCTATTACAAGCTTCCAAGTACATCACCTAGTATTTATAAGGCAGGAAATCATAATATGTAATCAATGGAGGAGGACATACAAGAATTGATTACAATAAAATCTTATGAAATAAATAAAACCATCTTCTAAAGGCTGTGTTAAAAACATCATAGCTATGACTGCTTGAACTAGGTTGACAAAAACTCAAATAAGATGATCATCACCAAGAAACAAGCTGCTCTTGTTAGACTAGATACATGGTAGAAGAGAATATTACCAGCACGTTGTCCATCAATTTCAACATCTAGATAAACTCTATGAGTGATCTCATCCAAGCTCACCCGCTCTCTTCTTGCCTACAAAACAAAAACAGAAACAAAAAATGTAATGCAGCGTAGATTTATCCTATCTAAGGCAAAGAAGACATGCATGTGACCGTGTGTGCATAGAACTAAATTCTGGCACTATTATGGTGAATACATTTCCCAGAGAAATCAGATCAAAGCAGATTGGATTTTGATTGTTTACATGTTCCCAACTCAACCCCAACAAATTACAGCAATATACTAATGTTATGTAACCAGAGTAATATCCTTATGGGACCATCCACATCATTGTTGGATTGATTTCTATCACAAATATAAATACTTTTACAAGAAATAAATACTTTTATAAGGAATATCTTATTCTTAATTACACTATTCAGAACTCCTCTAACTTTTTGATGTATTTGATTTGATTTTTAATGTATAAAATAAGGACCTTAAGTTATGTTCATCTTTGCACAAAAGCATTTTCATATAATAATCAGTTCCGTGTATTATGATGTTATGCAAAAATAAAATTCCTTATGAAACCCTTACCTTTACCATGCCATGTCTAGCAGCACATTTCCATTTCCATTTTTGTATTTGCATTCTCTAGTTCTACCCAGAGAATGTGTGTATAGCATAGTTGCACACAAATGCTGGAGAATTAAGTAGTTAAGCCATTAGAGTATTTTCTCTTCAATTCCTGAAGCTTTTCCTGACAATTGGGTAGATTGCAATTATATGATAAAGGATGCATTTCACCCTTTAGTTGATCAGGAACACTGAATGCATTGCATATTCTTTGTTATGTTGTAATTAAATGCAATGCAATTGAACTACCATGATTGATCTGTTCTAATTGGTGAATTAATGACTTGTGCATTATTTTCAATGAGGCCATTGCATGCCAACCCCAACAAATCTGCATGCTTGAGAAATGGCATCACAAGGGAAACATGATTTCTGCAAAATAATGTAACAGCAACTAATTTCACTATTAGATTTTGAACAAACATATATTATTAGGTTTCTGAGATATCTAAAACAGATTTGGAAGCCATTGCATTCTGGAAACATTTATTCTGTACTTTAAAAAAAGGAAGAAATTTACTATATAACTGATGACCTTATGGCAAGACATGTTGTCAATTAGTGCCAAAACACTTAGTCATCACAGAGTTGACCGAGTCAGCAATGCAACCCAAGCAGTTACATTGTAACCCGAGCAGTGGCAGTGTCGACCGAGTAGACAGTGGTAATCACTATTACCCAAGTGATCAATATGACCCAAGTACACAGTGTACCCTGAGTGCCAGAGTTTACTATGTTGCCCGAGTGACAGCATATTGCCTGAGTGTCAATATATCACCCAAGTGGATCATTGGACTCGAGTGGATCACTCGACCCGAGTAACAGTTTTGGGCCGACTAAGTTTATATTGTTTGATATTAATTTATCTTATGGAAGCCGGCTTACAGAAATATTTGATTTGGATAAGGTATAAATATAAGGTATTTTATTTATCCAAGTGTGTGTATAGAAGTGTGCATGCGAATATGAAGTGGCAGATCAATTAAGAGGCTACAGCAATATAAGGAACAACAGAGACTCATCCATCACAGTCAGGTGATTAGTTTTTATATCATTGGACCTTATTCAGCAAATCAGAGTTGCAAAGAAGATCATCTACTGGTTCATCCTAACAGGTGCATCAGCAAAATCCTCTAACAAGGTGGACTTAACAGTTTTTTACAAATCTCCTAACAGAATTGCATACTTAATTGTATTGTACTAAATCCTTTCACAAGGTGGACCTAACAGTCCTTATTGCTCCTAACAGGGCAGGCCATCAGAAGTGGTCAATTGTAAGCTTTAACAGGCTAAATTTATACTGCAGTAATAAATCTTGTGGGTACCATCCCCACCCCAGTTTTACTTTCTATTTGGAAGGTTTCTGGGTAACCAAATATTGTGTCAAGTGTTGTGGATGTTTATTACTTTTATGTTTCATGCATACAATCAGATTAGATAATATAATAAAGGATTAAAGAGATTAAGTTTTATTGGTACCTGATTCACCCCCCATTCTCAGTCACCTAGCCTCAATATATTTCCAACAATTGGTATCAGAGCTAAAGGTTCTCTTAACAAAAGTTTAACAGCTTGAGCAAAGATCAGAGGCAATGGAAATATACAGACTGGAGAAAGCCATTGAAAATGAAAAGATAGATCTACAAGTGGCCATGGATTAGATCAGAAAACTCAAGGAGCAGCTCTCTCTTTCCCTGAAAAGAATAAAAGATTTAGCAGTACAGATGAATGACAAAAGTTACATAGAAGAAAGAATTGAAGACTTATGCAAAGAAAGAAGTTCCGAAGAAGCAGATGCAGCAATTGAAGACCTACTTGCAAAGAATCTCAATTTACATGAAGTCAGAAAGTTGAAAAGAGAACAAGAAATTCATTCAGTCAGAATATGTGATGTCATGGAACAAAAGAATCAAGCAGAAAATGACAGAGAAATGGCACAAGAAGATAAAAGATTGTTGAGTACAAGATTAGAAGAAAAAAAAAACGAAATCCATCATTTGTCACTTCAGCAAGCAGATATGATAAATCAACTCAATAATGTAAATCAAGAAGAATCCATCTGAGGACAGAAAATGAAAGACTGCTAAAATTGCTAAAATGTGGCGCTAAAAACCCTATAAAGTTTGCTTGGTGTTGTTTCATGCAAAAAAAGATCAACTTTTTTAGACACTGGATACATGTTCATTGTTCATTTGTTTTTCCTGAGTGTTGCCATTTTATTTTCTAAACCAAATCATCATTTTCTTTTCCAGAGCATTGCCAGCAGTATAAGCAATTTTCTGTCCAATTTCAAAGTTAATATTAAGCTTTACCACTGTTTTTATTTTCAAAGTTCTATGCCATAGATTTTCCGAAAATTATTAAAATATATTTAAAAAGACGTCTCCAAGTAACCCTGTCTCCTATTCTTGAAAATTAGCCATACCGGTACAGCGGTACCGGTACCAGTACCAATCTCCGGAATCTCCAAGTAGCCCCATCTCCTAGTGACCTTGATTAAAGCACATTAGCACTTACATGTTTTTGAGTACCTCTCTCGCTCACTGAAATGTAATAATTTCTTCTATAAGCTTGCTTAGAAAAAAAATCCTGATTGTATATAAATGACCTCAAGTTCAAAATTCAAATTGCTTTCAATAAATCCTTTTGTTGCTTTCCCATAATTCAATAATGTTCCACACACTAATTTCATGGTGATCACTGTTAGCTACACATTGTATATTGCCAATTAATTTCAGTTACCCATGAACATTAGTAAAGCTTCTTTCCTTCTTTCTGAAATTTACTCGGCATAGTGTAAAAGTAAAGTTGAACCATAGAAGCTGACTATCTTTCTCTTGATTTAATCATCTATTTTTTTAGTTAAGGCAATCAGGCTAGTCTTAAATAATTAATTGCAACTAGCTTTCAAAAATGCAAGCCATTTGCACGCTCTCGAGTTCTTACTTCTTAGATATAAAGTACATCTAGCTTCTGGTTAGCCCATCTTCAGTGACTCCTTTATTTTACTTAGCATGCGACTGCATATACAACCTGTAAATAACATATGAATATTTTATCTTCCTTTAAAGGTTCTGGAAAAGTACTGACCACTTTTAGAAGTTTAAAATCAGAGAAATGCTCTCTATATTTGTAAAATATGCCCTTCCTAATTTGCCTGTCATAAAAGCAATATGTGCCTTCAATGGATAACAGGCATAGGTGCCCATTAGTTTTAACCATAACATTCTCACTATCATAATCCTATCTGAGCATCACAAGACATTGAGGACACTGCCTTCAAAGGATAACAGTAGCCCACCCAGCTCCATGATGTGGCTGTTTATTTCATTTCTGATACACAGCAGATAGGGCAAGGACATTAGAGCTTGATTGGTGGATAACGTTTCACTAGGAGCTAAAAGGTAAGTACACCTATTTTATTGAAAACTTTGAAGGTCTAGTGATTTAAAAACAGCCCTTCTAATGTATGGAAAAGGGATATGTAAAGTACAGAAATTGCAAGAACAGATATCTGAACAGCCATGTGGGAAGATGAAAACAGGGAAAAATAATTGAAAATTTTATTTTGTAATTTAAAAGAGAGGAAGGATGGTCTGGGGAGGATTGAGGAGGATGAAGGAGGATGGGGTAGCAAGCAAGAAAGCACTTTGAAAATCTAGGATTAGAAAAACTTCCCAACTGTCCATATCTATTATACAGGTATTTGAGAAAATATGATTCAGTTGTTTTTAGCTGTACGTTCTGGTTTATCTGGAGTAAGGTGTAAGAGTATACCAATGACAGCCAGAGATGTACAAATTGTCCATCAAAGGAACGTATAAGGGCAAAGACCAGGAAAACAGAAAGGTATGTAAATGGTATGTGTTTTGGCATTCAAGATGAAATTGGTGTACATAATTTATGTATCATAAAATAATCATATAAGCTAGCACTAAAAGCAGAAGAAGAGTTATATCTTGGAATTTTAATTGAAAATTTATAGCAAGAGGAAAAAAAAGATTCGGCTTCCAAGAGAAGACACTTATTTCTTCACTCTTCAAATGATGGTTTTGGAATGAAACAACAAATCTAGCAATATGACAAACCATACTTACCAATGTCAGCGAAAAAACACAAGATTGCAATTTATCCACACTCAGCCTCTCTACCGATTTTTTAAAATATTATATTTTCTACAATTTGACTTGAGTCATTGACCCAATCTTTACAAATTTTTGTTTTTTGGGGGAGGGGTTTGCGATTTGAAATTTTCCAAAAAGAAATCTGATTTTTCTGGATTTTTTCTGATTTTAACCCTAACATTAACCAATTTAAATCCACTATTAACTGAAATAATATTTATCTTTTGGTTTGCTAATTTAGTTCCAAGAAGGATTTTTGTTATTATTTGCTGAGTTGCTGAATCGTGAGACTTTTCCGGGCAACTCCGGGTACGAAACATACCGGAATCGGAATCTGAAACGAATCTCCTGTGGGTACGCATCTGGGATTTTTGTTTTTAAATGCCAAAATGTTTAGTAATTCTAGTTTGATCTTTTAGATAATTTATAGACCTAGACTGCTGATTAGCATATGTATTGGTATATGACATTCTAAACTTAATTCTATTTTTTAGCTGCATATATATATACATACATACATATATATATAAATATACAAACATACATATATATATATATATATTCATATATATGTATATGTATATGTATATGTATATGCACATGCACATGCATACATACATATATATATATATATATATATATATATATATATATATTTGTATGAAGTTATGAACGTACCGAAAACGTACCCAACCCCCTCAAAAAAAATCTGTCGTACTGGCGTTTCGTACCCACGTACCCGTACCCGTTTCCGTTCCCGACTTGGCAACATAGATTATTTGGCATAAAAACATCACAATATGGTAAAAATTAATTTGACTAACAATATAGTAAAACTTAATTTGATTCAAGCATATTCATCCACGTAGCAGAGTATGAGTGGGTCCCGGCAAGCATAGATCTCTATGATACAGAAAATTAGCCCGGCCGTGAAAATATCCAAAGGTGAGATTATAGAGACATTAGAATTTCACAAGAATTACAGGTTGTTTCTAGAAAATAATTTAAGAGGCCCCCTTCTCTCTATGTTAACATGCCTGCACACTCAATCCCCTAAGTACACATGCCTGCACTCAATCCTCAGCTACAAATAGATGTAATTTAGATTCCTAATTTGAATGTTGATGTGTTATTTCTTGATAGTTGTATAACAATGAATCAATGAATCTATTATTTTGATGTGTTAATCTTATTGCCTAGTTTAAAAAATAAAAAATATTATTTTATATATTTTCTGTGTTTGATTTCATATATGTTAGAATTTTCAGCAACCACGTACCTGTGAAACAGATTTCAAAATGCCTCATGCACAGCAGTGAATCCTGCTAACTAAAGTAAAATACTACTTGTTTTTGGCATTTTGCCAACAAGTTTTTTTGGAAACGGAATCTTAACCCTAGTCTATGACACTAGAGTGAACAACAAAGCACACAAAGCCACAAGGAAGCAAGTTCCCCAGCTAATTGAGGAAATTGTAGACATGTACACTCATCAGCTGTGATTTTCCTTACATTGCATATTTACCAAAAAAAAAAAATCTATTAGGCTCTGCATGAGTTGTTATTGTACGAATGTTTGACTGAACCCTGTCTAAGCTACAGAGTATACAAAAATTTTACAGCCAACAAATTCACTGTCAAATGGGAAAACTTAAAAATATCAAAAACCCAAATCTTCTGTAAACTAGCTCACCAGATTTCCTCAATTCTCTAAATTGCTAATTGTTATGCAAAAGTTATTAATTAAATCCTCAGACAAAACTTACGATAATGAAAACCGGAAACCCTAATAATGATGTGTGAATTTTCCGTTTGGATAATTTTTTAACATTTATGTAATTTGTAATAGAGATGTCGGTACATTGTTTGACATTAAGATGTCCAAACAAAGATGGCAAGTCCACAGGATGCAAGCATTCATTCTCTCATCTTTATCTTCTCTAGATCTTGATTGCTGTAAACCCTCTTTTCATTAACCCCTGAAAAAAGGAGAAAAACAAATAGCACCTGCTTTCTGCTCCTCTTAAATCATGGAAAATTGGTGTGATCTTTCTCCTGTCCACAATAAACATTTGCCATTTGGGTTTATAGTTGAGCTCCCAATTTGAAAGCTTGTCTTCTGTAATGTCCCCTTTTTGGGAAATTTGAATTTATTTAAATAACTAAAATTTTAAGTTGTCAAAAAATAATAAATTTAATGGCAACTTAATTTAGTTATTTAATTGACCAACTAAAGTGATTTTAATGCTAACAAGAATTATAAAATAAAAGTTGCTTTAAAATTATTTCCCAAATTTCAAATTAAAACCAAAAAAGGAAACAAAAGAGACAAAGAAAAAGAATATGAAGAGATAGGCAGAAGGGAAACAAAGAGTCATAGGGATGTGCTATAACAGAACATTGAGAGGCTCATTCTCATATGCTTGGTTTATGCTTGGTTAATTATTCTCTCCTGGAGAATTTGGGAAGCTTTGGCTTTCAATTTTAAACCTGAGGACGGAAACCTTCAGGATTTCTCGGTGGATTGGACGGAAACCCAATTCATCTTTGGAGGTGGATTCGCAACAAAGTTCACAGCTGGGCATATTTGTGAAGTCATAAGCTGAAGACAAACTTGCAGAGGTATTTCATATCCATTTGGAAAATAAGATTGTAATGAATTATCTTCATATTTAATTTTGGACCTCTATGATTTTCAGCATAATCTGTTGCATAAACAGAAGACAGTTTAATGCAAATTGTTTTCTTAAAATTTCTGTGGAATATTTGGAGTAAATATCCTAGGGGGATACTACAGTGGTATCAGAACTGGTTTTCCTACCAGCCTATGAGGTTTCATGAGTAACAGAAATTAAGATATTTGCAAATTTTAATTGACTTCTGAAAGATTAAGTTTAATCTGAATATTTTATTGGCAAAATATTTGGTGGGAGTCCTGGGCTATTAAATATTCAAACTATAAAAGTGTTATAGTTACTGCCAAACTATAGTTGGACCGAAATTAACGAGCCTTCTTATGTTTGAGAAGCTGGCACATTGTTGATATTTGGTATTCATCTATGGGTATTAACCGGCTTATAATGTGTGTGAGAAATATCAAGTCATATTATGAGCTTGGCAATTAATATTTCACGTGAATTAAAACATTACCCGTCAGAAACTTTAGGTTCCGACATCTCTTAAACCAAAGGCTTCATTCGTCTATTCTTGCCGCAATGAGATATTGATTGGAACATTATTGTGAAATAATTTCTACTGTATGATTTATAATATATATCTGGCGGGAGCTCAAGTGGGGATTATTTATCGTCTGCGGAATTAATTAGAAGGGCTGAGCTTCTCAGAAGATTTACAGAGGCAGAGCATTCTGTGTTAACGTGAAGAATCTCTGAAGGCATAGAATGAAATTGCAGCATCGAGCGGTGCTTAGTCTTCTGTCTCTGAAGACTTTGGAGTGTTACTAAAACTGCCGAGTGGTGATTGGTCTGCCATTATGCCTGTGTTGAAGTCGCTCCACAAGTTCTGGGCGTTTGGTTATTTGTTCGACTCTTTGCATTCCATCTACAGAAGAAAACAAACGATGTTCTTTCTCAGAACTAACGGCATCAAACCATTTCTATCAGGATTGGTTCAGGCGTTTCCTGGTTTTTGAAAAGAGAGTGTGATTGGGCATTGACAGTTGAGGTCTCTTTGAGGCTGAAGGGAACTTCCTGAGTTTTACTGAAGCGTGGGAATGTACATGTGATGCATGTATCATAATAAGATGACAATCATTCCTGAGCGTTGGAAAATAATCACTCTAAGGGTTGTTCTATATTATAAGTCAGTCTAGAATTGAAGAAACCGCTTTAGATTGTTGAAGCTAATCATAGTTTGCTGAGGAGAAGGGTATCTCTGTTGGACTGTTCTGTGTAAATTCCTTGCTGGGCGCACAAGTTAGAAGAAAACACAGATTGCTGCTGCTGTTGTTTGAAGATTTAAGGGATATTTCAAGCATCTTGCAAACATTCTTGTTGCCAGTCAGGACTACATTGTCTTGCTGCTGTTCTGAACAAAAATATTGATATATTCTTCAGGAGGCCAATACAAGATATTTTATCCTTATAGGTCAGAAATTTTATAGTTTCATGCTGCCGTACATTTTCTGTTGCTCTGTTGTTGAATATCACATTTCTTTACGACATACTTGTAAGTTTGAGTTACACAGTTCAAATCAGAAACTGAATTCTTAATTGAGATTGGTAATCTTTGATTTCAATGAAACATATGTTCAGTTAAATGTACTGTTCTTTCTATGCATAGACGGGGGTAATATTTTGGCATATTCATTTTGTTAAAATTCATAGCAATTATATTCCAAATCATATTGCAAATCTGAAACTCACAACCACCATGCAAGCAAATTGTTTGACAAAATGTCTGAGTGCCAGATATCAATTTGGATGCAATCTAGTCTGTGAATAAGGATGAGTGGTTTGATGAATGTCTGACAATTGTTTGTCAAAATAGCTACATAGCTGGTGGGAAAAGTTTGAAAAAAAAATAGTACAAACTGGGGAGCTTAAAGTGGTATCAGTGGCAGTTTAGGGGTAGCATCTTACAGTGGTCCGGTAAGCAAAATGAAGACAAGGACAAATCAGAAAACCATTTTTTTCTCAGAAGAATTCAATGACACTTTTAATGGTGAACAGCTAAGGGACTTGCAGAAAGAAAAAGGAAATAGGGAATTGGCTCTATGTAATTGGATTAAAATTGGAGTCCATGAGATTTCTGGATGATGTTCCCACTAAGTTGGACGAACTAAATTCATATTTGTCCAAAGTAGACCAGTTAGATTGGAGGCTTCTGAATTGGGCTTTGCAGCCCTCAATGCTCGCTTTGGTCCAGCACAAGTTATTGGAACATCTGTGTGAAGAGGTTTGACTTACAGTTGCTTCTTGTCACAGTGAGATCATAAGAATAATTGTACCTGTAGCACCCTATAATGATGACATATTAAAGAAGGTTCTACAGCTGATTGTGGAGAGCTTACATGGGTTACATGATGTGAAAGACCCTACTTTTGGTAAGAGGGCTAAGATTTTAGAAATTCTAGCAAACGCCAGACCATATATCATTATGTTGGAACTCAAATGTGATAAATTAATTCTACAAATGTTTCAATGCTTCCTAAATAAAATTAGAAAACATCATCCAGTCAATGTGGGAGCTTGCATGCAAACTATTATGTCCTTAATCTTAGATGAGAATGATGACATCTGCAAGTGGTTGCGATCAGATTTGTTGGCCATATGGAGGAAGGAACTGGCTATATCACCTATTGCTTATGAGTTCTCCAAAAGATTAGTTGAGCATAAAATTGAGAAATTCAAGGAAGTTTTGACTGAAGGGGAGTTAAGTTCATTGGGATTATAGGTTTCAGATCTCTCAAAAAGAGCAAGAACCGGATGAGGAAAGAGAAGATTTGTTTCACATGTCAGAAGGTGTGGACATCTGATCATATTTGTGGAACTAATAAGGAAAAAGATTTATTGCAGCCAAGTGGGGATGAGGGAAAAGTTGCAGATGAACGCAGTGCCATGACTCATGAGGACCAAGTTAAAACTACAGCTTTGAATACATCTCTTGCTGGGCATGATGAAAGCACAAAGGATAATGCCTTCCAATCCGCTAAGGTTGATATTATGGAGGAAGAGTCAATCACTTCAGGTGAGGGGTATTCAAAAATCTTCATTGGTGATTTGCAGATCATTATTGATAAAACATGAGAAGAGAAAAAACTTATTTGATGAATCCACTTATGATCACAATGCTCCCCTAGTAGAACTTTATGAAGAGTGCATGCCATCGTCCAGTGAGATACTTGAGTTTGATAATGTTTCTACGGTTGATAACCAATTAGAAAATTTAATGTGTGGAAGCTCATGTACCCTAGATGAATTTGAACAAAAACCTTTATCGTTGCAAGATTTGATGGACAAGTTATTGGTTACAAAAGAGAAGCTTGTGCAAGTACTAACAAAGGCATACGAGTCACAAATACGTTTAGGATCTTATTTGGAAAACTCAAATTGAGGAGAGACAAAAAGGAGTTGCAAGTGGAGTCACTAGTACTCAATTACGCACAGTCAAAAAAGCTTTTGAAAGGATGAAAACAGATTACTTGCAGCTGTCAATGGAAAGGGATGTTACTATCAAGTTTGCAGAAGACAAGGAAAAAGAGTTTGATGATCTTTGCTACCAGTTAGGTATGGCTCATTTCTCTCTATACAGAGCAGAAAATCAGAAATCTGTTTTAGAAGAACATGAAGTTACTCCTAAGAGTGTGGAGATCATGCAATTTATTGAAGGGATCAACGCTCTTGGTAGGGATGAAACGATACACAATGTTTCCACCTTTTGCTATTTAAATGATAACAATGAAGAGCAGGACCAGCAAGAAACCACACTCATGAATGATTCAATTTGCAGCAATGAAATAGTTGCTATGACAGATTTAAGGCAGATTTCAAAGTAGTCTCGGTCATGGGGCAACAAGGATTGATGATCTTTCAATGTTACAAAAAGTTGAGATTCTCAAATAGAACAAAGATATTGAGAACTACATCAGTTCAAACAATAGTATGTTGATTGATTTTGATGAACACAAGGAGATTTATATGTACTATGCAAGTAATCTTGGTAGGAAGCACCACTTGTTTCAAGAATTTGTTGCTATGCATGAAGCTGTAAGTATGAATCCATTTCCTTCAATGGTTTTTTCAGTGAAGTTAAGAGTTGATGGCATGATGGTGAGTGCTACATATAGCCAATTTCGAATTTGGGAAGTGTACATTGACAAGTTTTTAGGAAATGCATTCCTGAAGATGTCAAAAATCAGATTTTCCGTTTTAGTAATGCTGATACCATTTGTTGCAGCAGGGTTGCAAACTTGTTATTATGTGATAACGGGCTTCCAAACTACAGTTTTGACAAAGTAGAGCAGCGGAAGTATGATGGGTATCAGTCCAATAAATGTGAGCATCAGTGTTTACAATAGGAAGCATCCCTGGGTGTCCCATAGTAGAAAAGGCCGGCTGCACCAAAGAAGATCCCAACTAAGAACGCAACTCATACACCTGTGTCATCCTCGCCGCCAACTTATGTTCTATGACGGACTGAAGTTCAAGGGTGGATTTTATCATCACTGCAACCTCCTGAAGGTCCGCCTGCTGCTCCTCGACCTCCTTCCGGGCTCGGACTAAACTAGCCTCCACAGTCTGTCTCTCGAAGGTGGTGACTGCTAACCTCTGCTCAAATGTCTCTGTCTCCTTCGCCAGTTTATCTTCCACAGCCATTCGTGATGCAATCTGGGCTTCCAACGCTTGTGTCCGTTGAGCTAAGTCTCGCTCCACTACTGCCAATCTGGTGGCTAGCTCCTCCCGAGCTCTCTCTGAATCTACCCACGCAGTCTCTCGGCTAGCCGAGACATACTCTGAGTGTCTCAACACATAATATCATTCATGGAAGACCTGCTCTATCTAGCGAATGAGGGCATGTACCTCACTCTCTGTCACTGGCATAGGAAGAGACCATGCCCTCAACATATCCAGCGTCTCCTCAGCAGGCCACAACCCCTACTCAAAACACTCTGCAAAAGCAGTCGGGCACTCCTGCTATACAAAAGTCAAAAGACGCTACAATTCTGAAGTCACTGCCTTCAAGGCTCGAGCCTCTGCTATAGCTACCATCCGACGCCCCCGTGCTACCAAGTCAGCCAATGATGCCTCAACGTCATCCTCTTCTGGCTACATCCCTGTGTCGGCCAAGTGCACCACAATATCCTCCGCCAAGATCTCGTTGGTGTCATACACCGTCCTGCCTGGCTCGCCTGTATTGCCCTCCTCCATAGGCACATGCTCCAGGCCTCTAGTGGTATCCTCACCCTGTGGGTTGACGATCTCCAAGTCCTTCGCCACCTCAATCTCCAAATCCTTTGCCTCCTGAGGCTCCTCCCGTCAAGGAGATAGGATTGCCACCCCTGTCAACTCTGTGATTATCATGGCAAACTTCTTCTGCAGCCAAGAACTCATAGTTTTCTTCGAGGGACCTGCTAGAGGTAATGGATCCTCCAGGAGATCGTTGTCCACAGTGACTACGGCGTCAGCTCCAACTACCTCCAACCGGACCTGACCCGGTGCAATATGGTGTTGCGTTCTGCATCCAATGCCATGCCTCCTGCTACTAAGGCTGCGACTGTCGAAGGTATGTCAGGCATCTCCAAGGTGCTCTCTTCGTCTGGTACTATCTCCGTCTCAGTAGGCTCAATCACCATAGGAACTCTCTTCGTCCTGACTACAGGCGGAGTCAAATCAATGGGCGTCCTAACTTGGTCAAATGTCGGGGTGGCGGCCGTGCTGGTAACAAATGCAAAATGCGATGTATTGGAGAGCACGGGTCGTGGGAACAATAATGGAGGCACTGAAATTACCTCTACCTCTTCATCTTCATCTCCCTCCGTAGCACTCTCACCTTCGGACAACTCCTGGCACCTGCTATCCATATCCCCATGCTCCCAACTGGCATCCAACTCCTACCTGGCCCTTTTCTGGCCGACTGCTATCTTCTGGTCGCCGGGTGTATCTAAGTGTTGCCATCTCATAATGGGGGGCTCACCTAGAGCCAAAGGGCCCACCTTGACCTCATTCGACAAGATGTTGGGTGGATATGTCTGGCAACAGCATCCAACAGCAGCCCGATCACATAGTGCGGCATATAGAATGTCCTGTGCTGAAGAGTCGTAAATGCATACATATGTTCCGCTAATACAGTACCCCAATCATACATTCTACCGCCCAGTAGGTGGTTCATAAGAGCGACCTGTGGAAAGGAGATATCAGATGTGCAATTGGATCCTATGAGTCGGCTCTTCACCACATCCATGAGGCATCTCCAATGTCCATCCCGAATGAATGTCTTCTTAATTCCTCGATTGTGAGATGACTTCCGAAGGGACTCCTTGTCCGCAGCAATGAGGTCTTCTCTACAAACCAGCCTAATATAAAAATCCTTATTCTCCGGGGCCATTTTCTGCGACTTCAATTCAACCTTGACTCCTTTGGCTGGCAACCCAAACACTCTTCGGAATTCTGGTGCTGCGAAGGAAACCGTTACCAAGTGGTTCAGGTAGGTGAGGGTGCTCTGCTTGGAGAAGTTGTCGAAGGTTCAACCATTGCCCGTAATGGACCTTCAAAATCCTTAATAGAAAAGATGGGCATTCGAATGACCCATTCTACCTGTGCCTTTCGTAAGTTGTCTTTGACAAGTAGATTATCTGGAGTATCAACGCTTTCATACCACCACCTCCAGCAGTCCAACCCGTTCAGACCTTCGAAGGTGATTGTTTGGGCTGTGATGTAATCCTTCTGAGAACCCGCAGTTGCCATCTGTTGTCTTTGTATATTTGGTTTTTACTTCTTCTTGCCTGCACTGGCGCTACCTGCAACTCGCACTCCGGAAGGTAATGTCTGTACATTTCTGTTCATGCTTGGACCACTACTACCAGAGTTGTTGTCTAGGTTTTTCCTCCAAGTTCGTTTCCCTGCTGAATGCATATCGGTTTCTTCTTTGTCGTTATGCAATATAAAAATAACTGTTATTGAATCCCTAACTGTCTGGTGGCTGGAAAATATAAGTCCACCCTTCTCAATATGTGTATGGTCCAATGATTCTACTTTGCATCGGTACGTCACCTTTCCACTCGTTACCTTCTGCTATATGCCTCGTTTGACTATACTACCTAAGTCCTTACAACAACTGTTGTTCTGGTCGTACGGTGTATAGAATATATTGGATTCTGATTCGTACAAAAATGGCTAGTGTGGTGTTGTACGGATTATGTTTCCCTCTTTCTGTTGTACGGCTATGACCGTACGGTCTTATTTAGTAAGTGAAATTGCCTCATAGTGAAGACTGTACGGTCTTATATCCTTGTTGTTTGCCGTACGGTTTAGCTTTCTTTTTTCTTGTTTTCCGTACGGCCTTCAAAAAAAATTTAAACAAATTTTTTTCAATAAATTTATTTTGCAAAAAATCACCCGTCCGTATAGCACCAAGCCGTACAACACCGTACGGACTTTTTTTTTTTTTTTTTAGAGATTTACTTTTCGCTGGTTGGGCCCCACGCCTTCTAGCCGTTCGTGATATATTTTCAACTTTGACCCGTTGACTGCGTCCGGAATCACCTGGCCGTCGAGTGTCCATAACTTCATTGCTCCATTCGCGGCAACTTCCCGGATTTTATATGGGCCTAGCCACTTTACTTTGAATTTGCCTTGCCCATTAAACTTCAATACCAACTGACCGGGCGTAAACTTCATTCAACGAAGATGCTTGTCGTGCCATAGTTTCCTTCGTTGTTGCGCTACGTCCGTTGCCCACTACACCATTGCTCTTTTCTACTCTCGTTTATTCAAGGTATAAAGTCTCTCCCTCAGACTCTCCATATCGCCCAATTTGTTATCAATGGCTATCCGCAAGCTCGGAACCATGAATTGCGGGTACCACTGCCTCTTGTCCGTACATCAGTTGGAAGGTTGTCTGCCCGATGGTTACTTTGTATGAGGTACGGTAGGCCCATAACACCGAAGGCAACCTTTCCTCCCAGTCTTCCCCTTCAACTCCACAAGACTTATAGATAACTCTGACCAAGATTTTATTAGTTGCCTCGGCCTGGCCATTCGCCCGAGGATAATATGGACTCGACAACGTATGGAAAACTTTAAATTCAGTGGTTAGGAGCTTAATGATATGATTGACAAAATGCCCACCTCTGTCGCTCGTCAATTGAATCGGAATGCCATACCTTGTTATTATTTGTTCGTAGATGAACTTTGCAATACTTAGGGGTGAGTTATCTGTTAAGGCACGTGCTTCAACCCATTTTGTTAAGTATTCAGTGGCCACCACAATATATCAGCATCATCGAGCACGACTGACCCTTAAAGGTCCAACAAAGTCCAACCCCCATCTTTCGAATAGCTCTGTGCATGGGAAGGATTGAGAGGCATAAAATCTCATTTGAGGGGTTTTCCTACTCGCTGACAAGTATCACATCCGACTACCCATTCTCGAGCATCGTTGTACAATGTTGGCCACCATAAGCCGGCTAACAGCACCTTCCTTGTTTTCGTATTGCGACCCATGTGTCCTCCTGCTAGTCCTTCGTGGGCTTCCCTCAGCACACTTGGTACCTCTTCCTCTATCACGCATCGTCTCAGTACTTGGTCTGGACCCATTTTATACAACAATCCGTTGATTAGTTGGAAGGTTCTGCTCCTGAGAACCAACTTCCTTCGTTCTCCTGGAGGCATGTCCTGGGGAAACTAAGTTGTGGACAAATACTCCCCTATACTTGTATACCACTTAGGGAGTATGGCAATATGGAATAGGTGTGGGTCTGGGAAGTCGTCATTTACTCCGACAGGTGGCTCGCCAAATTTGATTCGTGACAATAGGTCGGCGATCACGTGGCTACGTCCTAGCCATACGACAATCTTAAATGTGAACTACTGAAGTAAGAGGAGCCATCGACTCGCCCTTCCCTGAAAAATAGGCTTGTTGACCAGGTACATAAGAGCCTGGGGCCCACATAAAAGGTAAATGGCGTTGCTAGTAAATAATGTCTGAATTTCTGGATAGAATAGACCATTCCAAGGGCCTCCCTTTCTATGGTGTTGTAATTCTTCTAAGCATTCGACAACAACCTGCTTGCGAAATATATGGGGTGATCCAGTTCGTGCCCTCCTTCCTAAGCCAAGGTAGCTCCTATGGCATAATTTGATGCATCGACATGCACACAAAATTCTTTGTCCCAATTAGGGAATGCAAGAATAGGAGCACCCAACAATCTTGTTTTCAAATCCTCGAAGGCTTCCTCTTGCTCCTTCTGCCAAGCATACGGCTCTCGCTTCCTCGTGAGCCTATCCATGGGATATGAAATTCATGCGAAATTCTTGATGAATCGGCGTTAGTATCTGATATGGCCCAGGAAAGATTTGACGTCAGTCACGTCCGTAGGAGCCTCCATCTCTACTATTACCCATACCTTGTCGGGGTTCGTTTTTAATCCCTCCCTACATACTATGTGCCCGAGCAACTTCCCTTGTGGCACCATAAACCGACACTTCTTTGGGTTAAGTGCCAGAAGGGCTCGCCGACACCGTTACATGCACTCCCCCAAAGTCGCAATGTGCTTGTCCTACCCACTAAATATGGACCAATCGTCCAAGAATGCTTTAAAGTTCCCAGTCGACATCTTGTCAAAGATATGTAAGATAATCTTCTAGAAGGTCGCCGATGTATTGCAAAGGCCGAAGGGCATTCGATTGTATGCATATACACCATCCTCCACTACGAAGGTTGTTTTCAATTTGTCTTCCTCCGCAATGGATATCTGGTTATACCTGGAAAACCATCCATGAATGAATAGATTTCGTGGCCGGCTACTTCCTCCAATATACTATTAGTGAACAGAATGGGAACGGGTCCTTAATTGTCACTGTGTTGAGGCATCGGAAATCTACGCAAATGTGGATCTGGTTGGCTTCCTTCTTTAAGGATATCATAATGGGGGAAACCCACTCACTTGTGTCAACCCGAAAGATGATACCCGCTTCCAACATCCATCCATTCAATTTCAGCCTCCACCCTTGCAACATAATTCTTGTTCATCCTGTACGGCCTCTTTCATACAGGTTGGGCTCTGAGAACCAGAGGAATTCGATGCACGCATAACTCGGGAGGTACACCCTTTAGACCCTTGTAAGTCCAGGTGAACACGTCCTTGTACTCTGTAAAGATTTTGAATGCTCTCATCTTTACTACTGGTTTCCAGTAATCCCCCATCAGGATGATTTTTGGGTTCTGCTCATCTCCGAGATTAATCTCCTTCAGCTTCGCTTCTTTGTATCGGATCGGTTCATCCTTGGAGAACTGATGGGCAGGACTCTCCTTGATTCGAGCTTCTCCTTCTTTGCATTCTTTGTATTCCCAAGGGAACTCGTTCGGATCTTCCTCGATCTACAGCATGTTACAAGACAGAGGGAATAGTTCATAGTTACTCATTTGCCAATGAAATAGGTCATCCATAGAGTCTGTATCATCCTCCAATTCTAGTACCCCTTCGTCATTGGGCTCCATACTCTCTTTCCCTTCATCTACTCCGTTGTCGGATTCGGAGTCTAAGGAAGATGCCATTTCCTCTCCTACCATCTGCGTCCTGAGGTCGACCACAAACTTTCTCCCCCCCCTTCTCGAATGATAAAGTGTTTTTCTTCTAGTTGTGATTTGCTTTTGCAGCCACCAGCCACTCTCTCCCTAGGATGGCGTCGTACCCTTTCCGCTTCATAGGAATCACTACCAAGTCCAAGGCAAACGACTGTGTCCCGATGGTTACTTCTTGTGCCATCAAGGTTCTGAGGGGTTTGATGCCATGTTGGTCAACCCCTAATAAGTTGAAGGTCGATGGCCACAGCGTTGGTTTTCCGAGAGTCTTCCAAGTGTCCTCGGGTAGAACGTTCACCCCTGATCCACCATCAACAATTGTGTTAGTGAGAATAGTACCCAAGATACCCATCTCGACTACTGCAGGGTTTCGCCCATTGTTTATAGCCAGTGTCATTGGGTCCGCTGCGGAACCGCCAGGAACCTTCATTCGTTCCAATGTACTTGTTGGGATGGTTTGACTGTTAAACGGAGTTGTTTTTAGATGCGGTGTCATTCCGAGTAGGTCCTTGACTTTCACCGGTATCTCCAATTGCATTATCTGCCTCAGGATGTTTTGTTCTGCCTTGGCTCGAGTAGAAGTGCCAGAGGTATCCTTTAGGTCCCTTCGGGCCTACAATTCCCTCTCAATCTCCGCCTTTGCCTCGAGTACTCTTTGTTTCTCCGTACGAGGGTGAGGATAAGTGGCCTTCTTTGCTTGTGCTCATGTAATTGCAAGGATGTCTTCCTCTGTATCTCTTCTTTCCAATTCAATGTAGTTGCAACCAGGCTTCGGACAGTTGACCTCCTCGTGGTCCCCCGGTCCATACCACCTACTCAGTTTCTGTGGAGGAGTTTCCTCCTTTTGGCAATCGCAGGCAAAGTGTCCCCACTGGTCGCAATTTATGCATTGTATCATTGGCCTTCCCTTCACATCATACTGGATCCGAGGGCGGATGTTATTGTTATTTCCTCTGCCTCCCCGTCGGTTATTTCTATAGCCGCCAGATGATGCAGTATTATTATTATTTTGTTGACCGCTGGTTCTAGATGTGGAAGGTTGCTCCTGCATGAACAACACTTGTTGATTCCTAACCCTCAAGTTATAGGGGCATTCTTTGGTGGAATGTCCCGCAATCTAGCAGATGTCGCAAAAGGATTTCTTCAAGCAAGAACCTTTTGTGTGTCTGGCTTCCTTGCAGTCCATACACCACACCTCATCCTCCTCGGTTTTGCTTGATCCTCCTTTCATTGCCTTAAGCTCCTTCATCATCCTCTGGAGGTATTTTTGCAAAGAATGCACTTTCTTACTTGAATCGTCCTCACTACTTTCCTCCGAGGACTCATCATCTGAGGACTTAGTTTTCTTGGAGGTCTTGCATTCGCCTCTCCAGATCCATTGCACAGTTATAATTATATGCATTATCGTACGATGTCAAGGGTACAATCTTCATTTTCTTTCGAAGGGAAGTCTTGAGTCCTTCGACGAACCATCGCTTCTTTAGTTCATCGGCTGGGGCAAATTCCATTTTTCCAATGAGTTCCTTCAGTTGGCGCCCGTAGGCTCTAACAAACTCATTCTTTGCATGTTTCGTGTTGTAGATCTTGGCAAGGATCTCGTTGTCATCTCTTAGCAACTTAAATTTTGTTTGGAACTCTTTCTTCACTACCCCCATGTCGTCAAACCAGTTTTATCCACATCGAAGTACCAGTCAATAGCCTCTTACCTTAATGTGGCAGGAAACTGTCTAACCCACTTGTCCTGATCGGTGACTCCGGTGGCGGTCCATATGGTTTCACAGGTTTGACAATGGCGGACCGGATCCTCCTTTGCCTGGCCCGTGAACTTGGGCAACTTTTGTTTATTTGAGACCATCACTACCGGTTGTTGCACCTGTTGTGCCCCCTGTGGTTGCAGTGGTGGGGGTTGTGTCTGTCCACCCGGGTTGTCGGTATTGTATTGTGATGCGGCGATTACCAAGTTTCGGCTACCAGATTGTCTTCCTACGTCCGATGTCCGAGGGTCAAACAGAGTGTCATGGCTGTCCGGCGCTTGTGCCTCATCAACACCTCCAGTCACGCTCGGTCCTTCTTCACTCTTGCTTTCTGTTCCATTCACCCTTGGTATCAGGGACAAGTTCTGAAACTCTTCATGTGTTTCCTTGATCAAATTCAACCTTTGTCATGTTTCCTCAAGTAACTCTTCACCACTCCTTACCCGTTGGTGCTCTGGCGAACGGTAGTGTTCTCCTTCGGTTGTCACACCTCTCGTGACTCCCCCGTGGTTAACTTCGGTACCACCTCCATGGTCCCCTTCTGTTAACCTTTCCGCAGGTTGTCCCTCGGCGAGTTGTTTGAACCGCCGTCAACATTCTATTTGTTGGGCAAGGATTAGAGCTTCATGTGCAGTGTAGGCATGCAATAGATAATAAATAAAGTTAGATGGTTGGGTTTGGTTAAAGTACGTTTAATCAATTTCTGTTAATAGTAATTTGTTGGAAAACGGTTGGTCTTGAACCAACCTTTGGCTCTCTATAAAAGAGTCCAGCGTCTTATTGTAAGATCTATCTTTTTGGGTGGAAATAGAAAGAACTGCAATAAAATAATTGGACCTATCTCTGTTGTGTACTCTGAGTTAACTGAGTATAATATAGTTGCTGGTTATATAGTGTTCCATTTATGTTCCATCTCTGTTCCATACATGTTCCAGTTCTGTACCACCATGACCAAGTAGATCCTATTGGCAACTAACATTTTGGTGCCGCTGCCTAAAACGAACCTGAGGTCCGATTAGTAGGGGTTAGTACCTTGGCTGGTACGTGACTGGTACAATACGTGACATAGCTTTGGGCTGGTACGGTACGGGACTGGTACGG
Source organism: Thuja plicata (assembly GCA_018584345.1). NCBI lineage: Eukaryota > Viridiplantae > Streptophyta > Pinopsida > Cupressales > Cupressaceae > Thuja > Thuja plicata. The sequence continues at coordinate 2,090,267 of MU226799.1, read as the reverse complement.
TATGGGACTAATAGTTTGGCATAATACGGAACGAGTGCTAGTACGCTGGGCATTTCTACTAGTACGTGACTAGTGCAAGGCTAGTACGGTGACTGGTACGCGCAGCAAGATGGCAGCATAATGGGCCGCGAATTCATACAACAAACCCTAGTGACTGACAGCGACCTAGAGGATAACGAAGTAACAAGGGAAGACCAAGTCACACAAGATTTACTACAGTCTTGGGACGTGGCGGTAGACAAGTACGTGGAACGAGAGGCGGAACAAAGGGGTGCCATCTCGCCTAGTATAGTACGGGCCGAACTTAATGTCAACTCCGTAGTGTACGACCTCCTGGGGAGCATGCCAAGACTGTTGGCACAAGAATTGGTGAAACTCGAAGAAGAGCGAGAAAGCGTTAGGAGGGAGCAACGACGACAGCAAGTCCTGCAACAATACGAAGAAAGGAGCCGAAGGGAGGAAGAAACCCGAAATACATCAAGACGCCGTACTCCCCACAACGCAAATAATTAATGCCAAACCTCCTTAATAAAGACAGGAGAAGACAGGCGCAAGAGAAAGAAGAGGCTGACCCAAAAAAGTCGGTAAGAAGATCACTACGTATTCAGGAGCAGTTGGAAAGGCGATTGCGACTACAACAGTCAGCAAGAGGTTCGCAGAGATTCGTGACACCACAAAGATTCGACAACCCACACGAGGACTCTACACAAAGGTGGAACAGAATATATAGAAGCCCTTGGGAGGGGGAGATTGAATCTCCAAGTGACAGTGCGGAACATAACCCATTGCCAATTAAATACTTCAACTCTTCCAGTGACGAGGAGAAGGTTGACGGCGAGGTTGGCGATTCGCTACATAACTTCAAGGGCCTAACTATCTCGGAGGGAGACAACGAGGGACACACAGTCGGTAAACCACCCATACCGTCTGGTGGGGGCATTACGAAAATGGCACACAACCCAG
>MU226799.1:2057938-2085902 GCA_018584345.1 Thuja plicata | reverse complement strand
TTAAGTCAGGAGAAAAGGCACAAGGAGGGGTAGAAGAGGATTTTCCAGATGCACACTTGTTCCAGATAGCCGTCTTGCCATCCTGGTACGAGAAGATTGGGCAATATCTTTCTAATGGGTCATTTCCCCAGAATATGACTCCATTGGAAAGAAGGAAAATAGCACTAAAAAGCACCACGTTTCAATTGATCAGTGGACTCTTGTACAAAAGGGGGCCGGACGGGATACTGAGAAGGTGCGTAATGGAGGAGGAAATACCAGGCGTCCTCAGAGAATCCCATGAAGGATTGGCAGGAGGGCATATGGGACCAGATGCCACGGCACGGAAAGTACTTCTTGCAGGATTATGGTGGCCTACACTCCATGCTGATGCAAAGGAATGGGTGTTAAGCTGTGACACATGTCAGAGGGCAAGGAAACCACTGAAACGGGACTTCATGCCTCTCTTTCCATCACAACCACAAGAACTCTTTGAGAGGTGGGGATTGGATTTTGTGGGGCCACTCCCGACAAGTACGCGAAGGTGCAAGTACATAGTAGTGGCTACGGAGTACATCACCAAATGGGCCGAAGCAAGAGCCTTACCAGATAACACCGCACTAAGCACAGCAAGATTCTTGTATGAACAGATAGTAACACGGTTTGGGATACCCATACAGATCACCAGTGACAGAGGAGTTCACTTTGTAAATCAGGTAATACGAAACATGACTACTAAATTCAGAATTTTTCATACTTTATCAAGTCCCTATTACCCTAGAGCAAATGGCCAAGCAGAATCCACAAACAAGGTTCTAGTGTTGATTCTATACAAAACTTGCGGAGTTGAACAAGGTGATTGGGAAGAAAGGTTACCTGCGGTACTATGGGCTTACCGCACGGCCTACAAAGCTACCACGGGACATACCCCATTCCAACTGATGTACGGGCAAGAAGCAGTGATGCCTGCGGAATACACTATACCCAACCTCAGAATAGCAGTTCAGAATAGATTAGGAGAGGAAGACAGTATGAAGGAAAGACTGGTGGCACTACAAAAACTAGATGAGCGGCGCATGATGGCACAATGGGCCACCGAAATTGCACAAAAGCGGAGAAAGTTTTGGCACGACAAACATTTGCAGAAAATGGAGTTCAAACCAGGACAGTTAATGCTCAAATACAACGGCCGTAATGAACTTCGGCCAGGAAAGTTTCGAGTCCATTGGATAGGTCCCTATAAAGTGCGGGAGGTAGGAGACAATGGGGCACTAAAATTATCAACCTTGGATGATAAGCCCATTAAGGATCCAGTAAACGGATCAAAATTAAAAGCGTATAAGGAGAAAGAACTAGTAGCAATTAATATGTTGGGGTATGCAGTCGAAGGCGAATGGACAATAAGCAGAAGCCAGGAGGTGGAGGAAATCAAAATTGATGATAAACGGCGACAGGATTTAAAAAGGAAAAGAAAGCCTGGTATGTTTAATAAAAGAATTTTTTCTATTAAAAGAGATAGGAAAAAAAGCAAAATTGATTATAGAAAAGAAAACATGATAAGAAAGGAGACAAAAATTAAAAAGAAAAAAAGAAAAAGCTATGTACTTAAAACAAATGTACACATAAAAGAAAAGCACGGAGGAGCATTAAAAAAATATTATAAAAGAAAGTGTGGAACACATAGAGGAAACTATAAAGTGGTGAGAATGGAAAAACACATCACATTCTTCCATCCTGTGAGCCAAGAGAAAAAGGAGGTGGACGTGCAAGATAAGGCATACAAGGAGGCAAAGCACATGAAGGAAAGCGTACGCAGGAAGGCGAACAAGGAGGAAGTGCAGGAGGTGCGTACGGTGCGTACACTGAAAGAAGAATTGCGGTGTACGCTGAAGGAGGAATTGCGTACGGTGCGTAGACCGAAGGAGGAAGGACGGGCAAACGCACGAAGCAAAGCGTACGCAAGAGGAAGCGATGAGCCGACAGCGTACGCGGTGAAGACAACGTACGCAGCGAAGGAGGAGAAAAGCCGAACGCGCGAGGGAGGAGGAAGGGGATTATACGCGGAAGAAGGAAGGCCATACGCGGTGGAAGAAGGAAAACCGCACGCACGGCAAAGAGGAAAGAAGCTGAACGCTTGCAGGCCGTACGCACAAGCGTATGCACAAGGAGAAAAGAAGTCCTCCCACATACGCACCGTAGCGAGCTCTTTCAGCATGCGCATACGCATACGCATCAAGTGGAAGAAGGTTGACAAATGTTCGTGTGCACATAACAGGATTGAGGAAGGATATATTAGCATGGTGAAGGGCAGCTTCGGTAACCCTAAGAAAGGTAATTTTGATATCCAGTATAAAAATCAAACGCCGCCCAGTGAGAAGGCACCTACAGCAATGGCGAATGCAGGTATGGGAGGAGTCACAGTGGAAGAGATGGGGTTTGAAGGGGTCACAGGAGCCGAATGCAGAGGTGGGAGACTCACGCAGAGGACCATCCGTTGAAGAACGCACTAAAAAGGGCTCAGGTAGACAAGATCATATTTATGCCAATTTTTGAATTAAAAGAATTTGAACACATCTTGCGAGCATTGGTGCAAGGGTACCAAGCTGATAAACACATATCTATGGTGGATTATGGGGGGCGCACAGTGGTTGTTTCATATGAGGCCAAAGAATTCACCAAGGTGTTCAGAATTCCTAGCTGCGGGGACTCTGCTAAAAAACCATCAGCTAAATTGACCGAAGTAGAAAGGAAAAAACTCCTGGAAGAAGTTTGTGGGGATACGCTCACAGCAGTGGCAAGACATTGAAAGAAACAGCAGCAAAAGGGGATTGAAGAAAGTATACATATCTTCCCCAGAATGGAGATGCGTGATGGATATAATAAAAAGCAAGCTCACAACAGCCAGCCGAGGTTCAGATATAGCAATGTGGATGCTACGCCTAATGAAGGGATTGAGGAATGGGAAGGTTTACAGTTGGGGTAGGCTCCTTTCAGAAAGAGTGCGAGAGTTTATGATGCTGAAGCACAAAACCATGTATATGCCACACCACGTGATTTCTCTGTTTCTCGAGACAGTAAGGACGCAAGTACCACTGGACAGAAGAGGGGGACTGGTAGCAGCAAGTAGGGTGGAACCCTACAAACCGACCATGTATTACTAGATGCATATGGACACATGCACAGGGGAACCACCCAGGAAGAAAGCAAGGCAAGAGGAGATTTCAACAGATGAGGAGGATGACCAGGAAGGAAGCCATGATGAGGAGGAAGGAGAAGGAAGAGGAGGAGTGAAGGGAACCACATCCTCATCCGATGAGGATGAAGGAGAATTTAGAGGCACAGGAGAATTTAGAGGCACACATACAGCTCTACAAGAGATAGAAAGAGTGTAGCACCATGGGGCACCATTTTCCGAAGCACCCATAACCGGTTGGGGAAGTAAGAAAAGGATAACCTTCAATCCTCCCCAGATCTCTCCTACATCACATTGGGCACCAAGTACTTTCCAAGGACAGACGGGCAGAAAAGAATCATCAGCCTAACTGGCCAGAAAGCAGGAGCCCATACAGTTCGGATAAATACCGAAGGAAGAATGGAGACAGCCAGGCCCATTGCGCTCATAGTAGCCCCTATTACAAACAATCCTCAGGACCCTGGAGCAGGGAAGGAAACTCAACCAGAAAATGAGAGGATGCAGCCACATGGGGTGATAAACACAGAAGTGGGTACAGAAAAAGAGAAGACTATGGAAGTAGAGGATGAGACAGACAGCCTGTTGGCGAAGTACTAGATGGAGGCGATCGTCCCTACCACATCACCACCATTGCCAGAGGACGAACACATACCCCATTCACCAGCACGGATCATGGAGGAAACTGTAGAGGAAGGAGAGAAGCTGAGGAACGAGATAGAGGAAGAGGACTCCTTCCAAAATTCAGCAACACAGTTCATGGCCAGATTAGATGACATAAAGGAAGCCACGCAACAGATGTTGGATAGGTCGGCTAATGCAAATATGGGGATGGTCACTAAAGCAGTGAAGGCTTTGATGGCATTCATGATGGAGGGATGTGAGACAGAATTCTCCCAACGTCTTGTGAACCAAGGATGGCCTGAGGAAGAATCGGGGGAAATATTAGAAGACTGGGGAGCTTCTCACACTGTGGGTCAGTATACTGATGGACGGGAGCATAGGGCACAAGGAAAGATTTGGGATTACCTCATAGACATGGAGCATGCCTTCCGCACCACATTCCTCCATCTTCAGAAAATGATGTGGACTACTAAAAGGGTTGATGAGGAATATACAGCAGCACTTGAGCGGGAGAAAGAGCTGAGGGTGGAAGTGGAGGCTTTGAAGAAGGAACTAGCATAGGAGAAGGTGGCTCGAGAGGAGGAAAAAACCATCAGGAGTGCAAAGGAACGGCTACTGGTCACCACTGAAAAAGACAAGATGGACGCGCTGCGACTTCTCAAAGCAACCAGGGAGAAGCAACTAGCGGCAGAAAAGGAATTGAAAACCCTGCGCAGCTCGGACTCCACCACAGGGACGCCTTCTTACTCTCATCTTTCTCAACAAAAATACTAGTTGGTGTATTCTCCCATTTTGTAATGTCGTCTGGAAGACGACAAGTTTTGGGGGGGGATGATGTAGGCGTGCAATAAATAATAAATAAAGTTAGATGGTTGGGTTTAGTTAAAGTATGTTTAATCAATTTCTGTTAATAGTAATTAGTTGGAAAACGGTTGGTCTCGAACCAACCTTTGGCTCTCTATAAAAGAGTCCAGCGTCTTATTGTAAGATCTGTCTTTTTGGGTGGAAATAGAAAGAACTGCAATAAAATAATTGGACCTATCTCTGTTGTGTACTCTGAGTTAACTGAGTATAATATGGTTGCTGGTTATATAGTGTTCCATTTATGTTCCATCTCTGTTCCATACATGTTCCAGTTCTGTACCACCGTGACCAAGTAGATCCTATTGGCAACTAACATGTAGCCTCCAAGGCATTCGGCTGTTCCTTTTTATTTCTATCTTTATCCAAGAGATTGGGCATCAATTCTATCCAAACATCATATTAAAACATAACACATAACACTTTTTATTTATTCATGTTTCTGTACAACAGATCAACTATGTGATCTTGTTATTATGGGTTTTACTGTGTTCTTTTTATTCCTTCCCCAGGCTTAAAGCTCGTGGGTCCGTTCTTCGTTGATTGCCATCGCGCTCTTCTTCCTTGTGGCGATTGTTTTCGGCAAAGTTCCTCAGGATTTGTTATCGGCGTTGTTCACACTCTACGTCCTCCCTTCGCTTCCTCTGGGCAATGGTTGTCTGCACCAACAGACGGGGTAATTGATGCAACAACCTATTTTCAGCGGGACTGACGTTCAGTGCGTCCCACACAATGCCTTCGGCAACTTCTTGTACGGCTTCCCTTCGTACTAACGTTTCAATGGCTGCCTAAAATAGAATGCAAAAGTCTATTGTCAGAGCATGCTCCCCATCAAAAAGTTCTGTAATTCCTTCCTCATTGGTTCTCGCATTGATATTCTCCTCAAATGGTAGTCCCATTTAACCATTCATTTCGTCACTTGCCAGATTCAGTTGGCAACGGTGCCAAATGTTTACCCTCGTGGGGTAACAGAGATTATTTGCATACAAAGGGTAAAGTACTTAACAGAAAATGTAAAGAGACATAACAGCATTGTATTCATAGATTGATCACCATGTACAAAGGTATTTCCGCATAGCATAATCTGAACATGCCTTGCTCAAAGAGAAAATACATACATATAGTGTCCGAGGGGATGAGAGGCGAACTATCGCATCCGTGTAATTCCCTCGGACGGACCAACCTATAACTACCCATTTACTCGACAACAGTATTTATCAGCTTGATTGCATTGTGAGTGCATATCATTTCTCTTTCAGCCCACAAAGATGATGAGTTGAATATGCTTATGATGACAAATAAGAAAGAATTGAATAATTGGTATAAAGAGGGTTATACTTCATCATGGGATGAGATGTACTCTCCTTCGGAAAGAGAATTTGAAGCTTACAGGATTTTCAGTTTGCATTTTCCAGTTGACAGTTATGATGGGTTACAGAAATGTAAAACTGAGAATGAGTTGAAGTCTTTAGGTGATGAGAGTGATAATTCTCCAAATTGGCCTTGGGATCTAGGGATCTTAATGATGAATGAGTTGCATTTGGGCAGATTGTTTCGCTGTGTGGCAGGTTTTGATTCTAAGTTCAGTTGTTCCAGAATGTGCAATGGAGTTGTTGACAAATTTGTTTGGGATCCTAGTATAGGTATGCAGATTTATGACTACTTGAGGACAAGCAATCTCTAAGGAGGGAGGACTCTAATGTTCCCCTTTTTGGGACATTAGAAATTATTTAAATAATTAAATTTTAAGTTTTCGAAAAATAATAAATTTAATGACAACTTAATTTAATTATTTAATTAACCAATTAAAGTGACTTTGATGCCAACAAGAATTATAAAATAAAAGTCGCTTCAAAATTATTTCCCAAATTTCAAATTAAAACCAAAACAAGGGAAATAAAGAGATAGAGGAAAAGAATATGAAGAGACAAGCAAAAGGGAAACAAAGAGTCATAGGGATGTGCTATAAAAGAACATTGAGAGACTCATTCTCATATGCTTGGTTAATTATTCTCTCTTGGAGAACTTGGAAAGATTTGGCTTTCAATTTTGAAACCTAAGGACGGAAACAGGATTTCTCAGTGGATTGGACGGAAACCCAATTCATCTTTGGATGTGGATTCGCAACGGAGTTCACAGCTGGGCGAAATTGTGAAATCATAAGTTGAAGACAAACTTGCAGAGGTATTTCATATCCATTTGGAAAATATCATTGTAATGAATTATCTTCAAATTTAATTTAAAACCTCTCTGATTTTCAGCATAATCTGTTGCATAAATAGAAGTCGATTTGATGCAAATTGTTTTCTTAAAAATTCTATGGAATATTTGGAAATTTTGGAGTAAATATCCTAGGGGGATACCTCATCCTCTATTTTATTTCCTTTTTATCCGCATGTGTTGAAAAATAATACTAGCAGTTGTGCTTGATGTGCAAACCGCATGCTGACAGGTATTTGGATATAGTAAATGGAGTAATAAAGCATGAAAATCCAACGTAACGTAAACTTTTTATTTATTTTTCAATGCAACAGGCCATACAAAGGGCACAGAACAAGGGGTTGAAGAAGATAGGTGGCTGAAATGCCTAGAGAGAACAAGGTTGCCAAAGCTTTGAGGTGATTCTCCTCCCTTTTGCTGAGTGAGACATATGCATCGCCTGGCATCCTAGCATATTGCTGGTAGGTGAAGGCCAAGGAGACATGCAAATCTGCCAAGTGTTAAACACGAGACGTTGCGTGGGCATGAAACCGTGCAATAAATGCCTCTAATGTCAATTGACACTCTTTCAAGGATAAAATCTTGGGATTTATCGATTGCCAAAGCCCTTCCGCCTTTAATGGGATTCAGTGGAAAGTACCGCAAGTAACTAGAACCATTGTACAAGATGCAGTTCATCCAGGTCCCAAGACAGGCTAACATAATGATCAAACTTGACAACAACAAAGCATGACAAATCGGGTAGTTTGCTATAAAAAATTGTATACAATAGCAAACTTTGTCGATCACTTTATTGACAAGCCCTGCAGCAACTCATAAATTGGAAATGAGAATAACCTTGCTGCCCAATGCAAAAAAGGACTATGGAAGGAAACTACTCGTCCCCAAGATTTGTAGCAGATCTCCCTCATGTTTGTTCAGCATTAGATTGTGCAATTAGCACCCTCAAGGACCTTAGCATATGTTTATTATGCAGAGAAATCAACTTATTTGTTGGAAACAAATGTATATAGGACTGGAATGTAGCGTACTCATCTTTAGCAAGGAAAGGATCAATCCATGACATAACCAGCCCCCAATCAAAAAGTCTCGGCTCTACATTTCCGATATTAGTAAAAGGGTCACAAAATTGAAGCTAAGATTGTTTGCCACCTTTTAGTGAAAGATATCATTCAATGTAAAAACAGTAGTAGGTGATATAGTGTTGTTCCATATCAAGTCTCACCATGCATAGAGTTATCACCAACAAGGGTAATGGTGTGACTACCAAAAACAAACTCGATTGTCCACGGGAGACATTTTGCAGAAGCAACTATCATTACAAACCAGCAACCTAGGGCCAATGAAATTCATTTCATCAATTAGAATGTACTGAACAAAATATATGCTCTTGTAATATGCCTTACCAAAACTGGACTAAATTTCAAAATTTTAGTTGTTTGTCATTTTGTCAAACATTTGGCAAGCTACTGTTTGAAATTTGATTTCTGAGTCTGAGTTACAATACTGCTATGTTTAATGTATTGTCAAATTGCAGAGTTGGCAATTTTTAACATTGAAGAGAGAATTCCTAATACAAGAATGATAAGCACAGCAATGGAAACTTATGTATGAACCCAGAAACTTCAGAATGAATGTCTGGCTTTAATTTGCAAATACAAAAAATGTCCTTGCATATAACAAAGTCAAGTCGTACACAATACAGAGAAGATCATTATAATGTGCAATTCAGGAGTACCTCGTGCATACAGGCCTCACACAATGCCTGGGAATTGAAACTTGATCTGCCAGCCAGACAGTGTTATTGCTATAGCAATATAGAAAGGTAGTATGATTGCCAATGCAAATTGATATGTAAGCCACGAACTTTTCTTCAATACTCACGCACAACATCAAGGGAGCGTTACAAGGTTTCAAATAACAAACTCAGTCTCTTATTTGCAACTGCCTGTGAATGACGATGCCTTGCAGAATAGATAGTAGAGTCGCTCAATAGCAAGAATCCTCTCAGAAGGACTCAGCCACACACCAGACGGTGAACCCAATATGTTGTATGCACTCTCTGCAGCAAGCTCGATGTCCTGGGAGCTCAGACCAACCATACGCAGGTACCAGCGCACTTGTAGTATGCAGAGTAATAATTTATTTGCCAAGATATTATGATGTTTCACAAACTCTCTTGAGAAGCATTAAATCAAACCATAGAAGTTAACGTGAGTTGCCCCCGCGCTCCTCCCCCCACACATATATCTTCAGACGATAACAATAATATTTCCCCACAGCTACGTTTTACACAAGTTCTGATTTTTACGGCAATTTGTTGACGGCAATCACCAAATAGTTGGAGTCTATATTAAAGTCTTGGCCAACTATTAAGTATTAATCTTCCCTTCACAATGAATTCACGGCAAGGTACAACTTTCCTTAATCGAGCTCTTGAGAATTTGAAGGGACCCACAGAAATAATTCGCATCAACATACAACTGATGTAAAGAAAACCGGATGGAAATTCTTCAGAAATGCTGCCATATATAATATTATTGGCTTCCAACTATAATGTTTGCCAAAGTCACAATTTATGAGAATCGGCCATAACAAACTTTAGAAATTTCCCCTTATTTCTTAAATGATAATCTTCTCACGGCACTTCAAATATTTAATAGCATACTTTTGATATAATTCGACTTTCTTGGATGATTTAATTTTTGCTCCTTGCACCAACTTTAGAATTGGCAAATATTAAAATCTTCAATATCAAAAGAGCCGCAAATATGTGTCGGACCCCACATATAACTTATTCATGCGAAATCTTCAGACTGAGATTATTAAACTTTAGCCGGCCCCTAAGCATATTTTTTATGGAATATTCAAAATAAAATATTCTTTTATTTTTCCAAATCAAATTAAAAACACTTCAAACCTGTAAATATCTTATATCTGCAAATATGTCTCCAGCTGAGACTCTTCCAATTTGGCATAAGTGTGAATTCCGTCACGAATCCACGTCTTAGAGGAACCAGGTTTCTATCCAACTCTATCAAACTTCTGAAGGTTTTTTGTCTTTAGAAATTTTTATTAATGTCAAAGCATCAACAATTTTGTCAAATACAATAAAACATCTGAACCACCTCTGAAAAATCCTCCCTTTCATCTTTAATAGCCTTCTCCAAAAAAACTCTTGACCTTCCATCAGCCTGTCTATTGGCATTCTGTTTCTATGTCTTTAAATATGAAAATAAAGTGACTTTTATTTCATAAATCTCGTTGACATGAAAAGTCACTTTAACTGCTCTATTAAATAATTAATTAAGTTGTCATTATATTTTGACTTAGTTACCGATGCGGGCCTCTAGACACTCGATGCGGGAGCGGATGCGCGCCGATGCGGAATCGGGCGCAGATGCCCTGTGGATGCCGCCCGGATTGCATCACAGGCATCCAGATGCAAGTAATAAAAAATTCCCAACTTATAATAATATTAATCCTTCTTGGTAGATTCGATTCTTTCTATAGTGAGAAGGCAATGATGCAAGTGATGTTCCAGATTCCTAAGACAAGTCACAAAAACACAGCAGTTCTGATACTTCTGGAAACGAAAATTTCTGAGGGTGATCCATGAATATATCCATTCAATACTCGCAGCGTAAACATTATATAATTTCACTATATAATTGTCCGCTATAAATCACTCAATTAATATTATCGCCGCTGGTTATATATCTCAACCGACCATTATATTATATATTTGATATATATATCTGAACCTTGTAATATATGAATCACCTTAACTTTATTCATATGAACGACAATTAATATTATTTATTCATATTAACTTTTAGTTAAAATTTCCCAAATTTAATATATTTAATTTAATGTTATTTTACTTGTTTATTATTATTTATTTTTACTATTAACATTTAATAATAAACAAATTTAAATATTTAAATAAATTAAAATTTTAAACTTATCAATTTATTGTATATTATTTTAGACTTAAGTATATATATATATATATATATATATATATATATATGCATCCAAACGCATCCGCATCCCCCAAAAAAAAAATTCCCGCATCTGCATCGGTACCTGCACCCGAATCGGTAACTTAGTATTTTGACAACAAAAATTATTAATTAATTAATTAATTTCAAAATGTCCCATAAAGGGGACATTACAGCTCTCCTAAAAAGTTGTCAACACTTGCCCCTCAAAAGGATTTATCTCTTTCAATGAAATACTAAGGGCAGCATGGATTGTGGATGCACTGAAGTTATGCGTTGATGTTGATTGTTGAAACATCAATTGGAGCAAGCAACAACAATTTGATTGAAATGGAAGAGTGGCTTCTAAAATTGCATGTCTAACTCTATGAATATAGGATGACTTCCCAGTTCCCACAGTACCTTGTATGATCATCCGAAGGGGTGTTTTCAATCCCATTCTTCCAAAATGAGTTATATTAATATCAAAGGCAGCACATTGCACAATTGATAGGATTCCCAAGTTAAGGCTCATATTTTTCTTGTTGCTTACAGGCTAGTGTGTTGATCAACTGGTGCATATGAAATCAAAGACTAAAACCTATAAGAGGGAAGGATGGTGTTGTCATTCCAACTGTGGTTTGGCATCAAAGTTACCCCTACCAAACGTGTCAAGTTCATCAAAGTCAATAGAAATGGCCAGGTAGAGGCAAGATATTCGTTGCCACTCTTCAACCTTAGGCACATTCAGTGCATCTAGTTGATTAAGAGGTAGTTCATCATCAAGAGTGGGAAAAAGAATATTTAAGTTTTTAATCAACATGCCATGCATTGTCAATGTCATTTATCCTCTCCCAATGTTCAGCAGTTTCATCAATTGCTGATCCAATATCAATGGCAATGATGTAAAATGGGCAATTCACTCCAACAAAAGGAGCCCAAGAATTTGACTCTTTAGCAAGAATGGTAGTGAACTAAGGTGTGACACAAACAATTGCTAGAACTACACACCTCTTCCATTGATTGCAAACATCCAATTTTGTTCAGATTGTCAATGATTCCAATAATGATAGTAAGTCCATGTATGCATCGATAAATGTTGAAGTCACAACATGCTCATCATCAGAGAAACCACGACACAAAAAAAAATGTTTGCATTCAAAGATACAAAGGATCTATTGCATTCCACAAGAGGAAATTCTAAAAAATAAGTGACAACACTCTTGCTCACTAATATTGCAGTCATCCACACTCACTGTTAGGAATTTGCAGAGTGCTGTTTCAATGAGTTTATTGTAGTCGACAATATTGGAGATACAACTAAGCATTTCATGATAGGTTTCTAATCAACATTCGACTTTTGTAGTGTATTCCATAGTGTAGTTGAGGACCACATGGCAAGAGAGAATACGTTGACAATCAATAATTGCTTGCCAAATGGAAAGTAGGACATGTTTGTGGATGTTTAACCTATCAGTATGCTTTGCATGGCCATTTTCAGAAAGAAATAGAGTTGACACCAACTGCAAATCCCAAGGAGATTTGTAGCAACATGATAATACGGATCCTTTCTTATACAAAAAGGTATATTTGGTACATTTGGTATGATGTTCAACATAGTTGAGCAGCTTAGCCTAGTCTGTGAACACGTATGCTACCAAGATCGCACGTGTCCAACAAACAAGGGTCATCTACAATGGAGAAATGCAACATTGAATTTCTTCTTCCACCATCACAAGGGTTTCAAGCAAACATATAAGTATTGATGTATTCCACAACACCCTTTATAACATCTTAGTTCATCCAATCAATCCTCTCAATGGTAGGTGCTTGATGGAGCCAAAGGAAGACATGAATATGGACAAAACCTCTATATACCTAATAGAAAAAGAGAAAAAATAAGCATAAATAAAAAAGAGCAAGACAAAGGTGTAAATTAGTAAACGAGGGAAGAAAATCACATATACAAATTAGTCATTTGTGCCCAAAAGCTTTCCTGATACTTCTTCACAAAAGATTGTGAATCTTTTATAAATGTGCATTGCAATCAAATGTGGGTTGCAAACAATGTTTTGGATTGTCCATTGATGGGCACTTTGCAGATCAAAAGGCGGTATGCTAGGTATGACAAGGTAAGTGAAAAACAGTGTAGGGCAACCAAGCTTTATGATCATATCAAAAGTCTCTCATCAAGACTTTGTCTGAAAAATCGTGTGCCGTGCAAAGTTATGCCCAACTGCTCTACACACCAGCCATCAAGCAAATCCTACAAATTTCGTTGGAGTTCAACCACCATCCCTAGATGGCTATCATCCAAGCTCTTCTTGACATAGATTACAATAGTGGCTTGGCTTTCGTCCCACATTATAAGATTGAAGATAAAGTAGCAGAATCGTGAGCATTGACCAAATATATCATCAAGCATCTCATTAGATGAAAAGAATATCCATGCTTTTTAAACTTTCTAATGCATGGCTACCTATAACTTGCAATGCCTATACATAATAAAGATGGAAACACCATTGCAAACAAGCCCCCCCTATTGTTCTCATTTATTAGTTAAAACGAAATAGATGAACATTCAGCAAAATTAATTGTTTGCCTAGGGAGTAGGGACCAAATGCAAGAAAACATGCATCTCTTTCATCTGACTTCATGCAGGTGGGAGGACAGCCACAAAAGAAGATTATTGCATAAGTTTTTCTTCAACGGTGTTTGAAGCTTCTTTTCCTACAAAGTGAGACTAAAAGGCCAGGTCAAGAAGATCTATGGAGGAGGTGTGAAGCATAACAAATATGTCAAAAGGGGTTGAAGACAAAATGAAAGTGCATATTCATCAAGCTAGACATCCTTATAGTATTGATTGTGAACAATTTTGTACTACAACACTTTAAGAACATGGATTTTACTAAAATAAAACTTGTAGCTATTTTGTTCCAAGCAAAGCTTTCTTACAATTATGATGATTATTTGGTCAATACGCTCTGGCAAGTGTTTGTTGATCGTAGTCATGTCCTGCAGAAGCTAAGTGTATGGCCACTATATTTGAATTGTCCACCTTGTGCATAAAACGCTTATAAAGTTGGAATGAACTTTGCAATTAACATCTCCTCCAACAAAATGGTTAGCTTCCAAGATCCATAAAATTTCACCTAAAGAAAAAGTTACCATTTTTCTCGACACCAGAAGCAAACATCAGCACCATGTGCGCATCTGAATTGGATTACAAGATAGTATTTCATGCACACTGAACAGGAGGCATAAATGACATTAATCTATTCTTGCACGAAGTAATTAACAAGCTGCAATAGAAATAAAAATCACCAACAAATGTGAGGCACCAATCAAATAAAATGCACAAATTACAAGGTTTTGCACCGAACAATCCAACAGCAATCCTAAGTTGGATTTCAATGAAGGAGAACCATGGACAATGGAAGGTACATCTAGCCTCAAAAACTGAACAAGCATTTGAATTGCAAGTAGCAAATGCCTATTCTCTCCCCCCAGCTTTGTTGGTTTCATCTTTTTGTGCTTGATAAAGGAAACACAACATCTCATTTCTGCAGTATCTACTAGTCAAAGCATTACAACTTCCATCATTTTCAATTGAAGGATTATTACTGAATTCTTCTTGTGCATTATTGAAATATGATGCAAGTCATTTATCAGTTCTCTCCTTGATGAACCACTACCACATGCATGATCAATTTTAGGCATGCCATAAACAATCCTAGAAGAAAATGAGAACAAGGAATAAACAAAGTTAGGAATAAAAACAGTGTCAAAGCCGAACATGCAGAAAGAACAAAGTAGGTAATTTGCAAGTCCATAGGACAAAAAGCATGTTCAAAAGACACATAAATATGTCAATTGAAAAAGGTCACCAAGATATTCACTGGAATCTTACACACAATATATACAGAGCTAGCAAAACACTAGCTTCAAAATACTGTCATTTGAGTAGAGTGAGGCATGAGAAAGTTTGTTACTCAAATATGAAGACTATAGAAATAACAACAATTAGAATACTATATGCTCAAGGCATTTAATGCTCTATCATGCATGAAATGAAGAAGAGGATAAGAAGGGAAAGGCAAAAGATTTATACAAGCAAGGGCAATTTAGAGACTTCTCCAAGGAGTTAACTTTCACCTACAAAGGCAATATGTTTTATTCTTGTCACAACAGCATTGACCCTTTCCTCATTGTTAAATGTTTCACATTTGACAAACAATCTAAAGAGGAATTGGTGTGACACATCATTACTTACATCTCCAAGACTACTTCAAGTTCAAGTAGCAACATTGCAAATCTCTACTAATGACACCTATCAATGCATATCACTTTTGGTCAAAAGCAGTAGTTTTCCCCGTTTCACCCATATGGTCTTGCAACACAAGTTTCAGCATATAGTTGAAGTCACAATTAGTGAGATCTTTGCAACATTTGGGACAATGCCAAAGCTTATTTGAGTTTTGCACAGCCTTTTTCTTTTGCAATTTTTTCATCCATAAGAATAGGGTAGAAAGGGTAACAGAAGCTGTTCAGTTGCAACTTTCTTACAAAGACACAAACACACATTCTCTGTCCTATCAACGGTTGCAATCATATGAGCATGCAACTGATACACACAACTATCCTTCTTGTTTTTGGACAGACGTGTTGAAAGGTGGGAGGCACCTTTCAAGGCATGCCAAGAATGCAATTCCTCTGCTGCTTTGTGGCTAGGATTCTGAGCCCGTGCAGTGCCAATGGTCCTTCAATTCCATGATGCAATACAATCACCTTTGACTATGAGTACAGGAGGATTTTCCTTTGAATACAATTCATATAGTTTCTTGCCCTCAGCATCACAATGTGAGCCCCATCATCTGATGTCAATTCCAAATCCTAACATGTAAGTAAGAGAACCAATACATTTAGTTGTCTCTATTCCATTTCTTTTACGCAGTGTCAATATAGAGGAAATGAAATCAACAACACCGTGAACATCAACCAAGGAATTGAATGAAGATAATTCAAGGTCCTCGACTCGTGTGAAATGGAAGTTGCAGGTGTGCATGTTGAAAGTTTCAGAATCACACAAGGAATTATTGTTGAGGAACTTTGCAAGATCTCCCACAGATTTGGGGAGTGGTTATAGAAGGCTTTGCAGCTTTCACTACCATCAGATATAAATATAACTTGCAGGTCTGAAAATTATAAAATTGATCAGCTGCATCTTTAAAGCATGTTATATGTTTTTCACCTCTAACAGAATCAAGAAAGCCAAAAACATGTAGACACAACTTACTTTAAACTAACCAGTGCTTCATATAAGGACTCCAGGCACCAATTGAAATTGATGCATTGGGTGCATCTAATTTACTCGTTGGATACAATAACACTAACTTCTGTGTCAACGTCATTGCATCAAAACAAAAAGACAAATATCAAAGGTGCTTATGAAATGAATAGAAGGGCCACAAGAAAGGGAAAAGGGCACACCATCAATGAGAGCCTTAATGAATAACACTTCCCAAAAACTAATTAGTAATTATAATTGACCTGCAAAACAAGATGATGTAAACAATAAACATTTACAAACCATCACATAACAAGTTAAAAGAGAAGAGGAGCTATAATGTCCCAAAATTAGGGTTTCACCAATGAGTGGATACAGTATTACAATTATAAATATTTTTGTTGTTCTGATCAGATGTTTATGCCGGACCCATATTCTTGTTGATCCTCCCTCCTCTCTTGGAATTGACCCCTATTTATATCTACCTCCTTGATCAGATGTCGCGTCTCTTTATTTTTATCTCTTTCATTATCGAACACCTCGGTAAATCAGGCTTTATTACTTTAATTATAACATGCCTTAGTGAGTCAGCCATTTAGTTAACTTTGAATATACCGCTGTTTGACAGTAATATTTATTTCCTAATGGATCCGTTATCTCTGCCTTAGCTAATTTTAATTGCCATCCGCCTCATATTGGTTCGCTAAAGGTTTTTCTCCTTTATCGTATGTTAGGGGATTGTTTCATTCTAATATTTATTTCCTAATGGATCCGTTATCTCTGCCTTAGCTAATTTTAATTGCCATCCGCCTCATATTGGTTCGCTAAAGGTTTTTCTCCTTTATCGTATGTTAGGGGATCGTTTCATTCTGTTTCTCCTGCTGACCTTCTTGTACATGCACCTCATTTTGGGGTGAAGCTCATTGAGTGAGGTCGACACTGAAGTCGTACAAAGTCACGTGAGCTACTGTGGTGGCATGGCAATCAAACCGCTGAGGAACAAACAGTTAAATTGAAGTCATTTGTGACCTTCTGGCTTAGCTGCGGAATTATTTCACCATTCTGAAACATTGTAGTAGGAATTTGCTCTCTCGTTCTCTGCTATGTCACATTCAGATCAATTATGTTCTCTTCCACATAAGAGGAGAGGCCTGTTTAAAGAGAATCATGAAGACTTAAATAGATAATTTTCTATTTTAGGGATCCTTTATGTCGGGGATGTGACAGGAGCATTTAAGAGGTAGTGGCAACTATTTCCTTACATCATTTTGCAGAACACCCAGCAAGCATTGTCTATCAACTGTACTGCAGAACCCTCCACAAGAACACCATCAGCAACAAGGTTATTATATTTTTAGAGGAGAGCATCGCACATGTGTGTTCCATTAAAAAGTGGAAGCTGATATTTAAAGCATACATTTGACGTAGGAAGAATGGTTCCAATGTGATGACTTAGAGCAAAGTGCATAAGCTGGAGATGCCGGCAAGAAGTTTGCTAATTGCACCAGCACTCAGAAAATTTCCATTTGGAAATTGGATATTCTATCAACAACTACGGAAAAACACCAATGAAAAGAAAACCAAACATTACAAGTTAAAAGGTAGTTAACTTAAAAATACAAGCTAGCATTGCACATTAACTACAATCTTTAACTCAACATGGGACATGCCAAATACAGTAATTTAAAACATACACCAGCTCGTGAGCTTCATTCATTCATCTCTCCTTGTCTATTCTCTGCATGGGAGATAAACTTGGTGGATAAAATTGCCCTGGATTCTTAAATTAGACACATTTATTATCATTACTACAGATTATTTCACTAAATGAGTCAAGGCCATCCCTGTTAGGCAGAGGCCTTTACAACATCTGATATTTGTGTTTCCATTATGGAATATCTTATTTCTAATTTTGGTTTTCCATCTACTATTATTACAAATAATTATACATCTTTTTAAGAATAGAGAAGTGAAAAAAAAAGAAAGAAAAAGAAAAATACAGATTCAACAACGTTTCTCTTCTCCCTGTTACTCACAAGGTAATGGTCAGGCACGGGCTATAATAAGAATATTGAGGAAATTTTGAGGAAAACAATTGATAAGCATGGTACTAATTATTATATTTATATATAATATGTCCCTGCATTACAACCTTATTGTACTACTATTCATACTCCCAGTGACTAATCGCTTTATTCGTTGGCTTATTACACCATTATGATTATATCTCTTGAGCTTGAGATTCTTTTTTACATGTTTCTGTTCATGGCATCATTGATGACACTACATACAGAGAACAAAGATTACATTAAATTGAAACAATCAATGAGTAAAGAATTGGTGAATTAGACAATGTGCCTTGGCCACTGATATATGCTACGCTTGTAAGGACTGTTGTTTACGAAATCCATTTAGAAATCTGCATAATTACGTAGAACAAGAGCTTACAGATCACATTTTAGTGGCACAAAACAGGCACTGCTGATAACCCTGCTTCTAACTCAAATGTGTACATCTGAAAAAAATCGAGAGCCGGATATTTTGTAATTGTAGCAGAGAGTCTGTTTGTTTGCTTTTTTGTTTGACATTTTAATCAGATAGTAACAAAGGTATTCAACACCAGTCAAATGGGGAAACTAAAAATATCAGAAATCCAAATCTTCTGTAACCTAGCTCAACGGAATTCCTTGGTTCTCTAAATTGTGTAAAAGTTGTTTGTAAATCCTAACGCAAAACTCATGAAACCCTAATAACAATATGTGAAGCTTCTGTTTGGATATTTTAACATTTCTAAAGTGTATTAGAGCTGTAGGTACCTTGAGTGACGCTGAAGATGCCCACACAAGTATCACAAGTCCGCACAATGCAAGCACCCATTTCCTCATCTCTGTCTTCTCCTCTAGATCTCGATTGCTGTAAACTTTCTCCTCATTAACCCCTAATAATAGGTAAAACAAATTTGTATCTGTTTTCCGCTCCTCTTGGATCGTGGGAAATTGGCGCGATCTTGGTCTCGTCCCGTTGAACACTTCAGATTTGGATTTCTCGTTAATGTCCGGATTGTTAAATGACGTTCGTTGGAAAATATATATATATTTGTTTTTTTGCGGGGTCTTCGGAGGAGGAATTTACTCATTAATGGAACTAAAAAGGTTACGAGTTATGCACCATGTCTCTCCATTTTTCAAATTCTTGAAAGTGAGTGCTTTTTAAATAAAAATTCGGCATGTGTAGGGGAGGAACGTCAATACGTGCGAGCGATATATAGATAGTTGTTATATTTCATTTCAAACACTCTATAAGTAGAATAAAAATAAGTTAAATTTCATGCCAAAATATAGTGTATAAATAGAGTAAATAAGAGTTAAATGATATTGATATATGTGTGTGGGTGTGTGTGTGCATGCGCACACACATATAATGGACCAGGGGCCTATACGTACGGATGTGGCTAAGCTCTAGACAGAATGCACTATTGACCAAATTTGAAAATTCCGAAAACACCATAGATTTTCATGAAATTTTCAGCATCTACTCTTCATGATCTACATATTTTGTGGCCAGACAAAATGCACCATTGACCAAATTTGAAACATTTGAAAACACCATGGATTTTCATGAAATTTTCAGCGTCTGTTCTTCATGATCTACATATTTTGTGGTCAAAAACTACAAAAAATTTGCCAAAAACTTACTGTGTTTTCACGAATTTGAGAAAACAAATAAGTTTGACTTTTTTTTTTGTCTTTGGTGCTTAGCCAACACCTATACATACACACCCTAACTTTAGTGCTCCACAATACAATATGATCAAAAAATCTCTTTGATGTGTATATATCTACATATGTGTGTGTAGGTATATGTATGTACATGTGCACACATTTATGTATATATATAGATATATACATATAGATTTGTATATATATAGATATATACATATAGATATGTATATATCTATGTATATTCGATTGAATCAATCTTTCTCCAATTAGCATTTAATCCTATTTGCATCTCTCATTGCAATGTTTATGACAATAGAAATAAATTCATTGTTGCAACATGAATTGGCAATGCATAGAGTTTGATTGAATTGGTTAGCTTGTATTCAATTATGTTGAATCAATCTTTCTGCAATTACCAATCAACCATGTTTACATCACTCGTTGCAATGTCTATCATAGTAGAATTGAATTCATTGTTGCGACGTGAATTGGCAATGCATACAATTTGATTGAATTGGTTAGCTTGTATTCAATTTAGTTGAATCAATGTTTGTGCAATTAGCAATTATCCATGCTTGCATCTCTCATTGCAATGTCTATAGATGAACAATAGAATTGAATTCATTGTTGCAACATGAATTGGCAATGCATATCGCTTGATTGAATTGGTTAGCTTGTGTTCAATTCAATCGATTCAATATTTGTGCAATTGCCAATTAACCATGTTTGCATCTCTCATTGTAATGTCTATCACGATAGAATTGAATTCATTGTTGCAACATGAATTGGCAATGCATACAATTTGATTGAATTGGTTATCTTGTATTCAATTCGGTTGAATCAATGTTTGTGCTATTACCAATTAACCATGTTTGCATCTCTCATTATAATGTCTTAACAACATAATTGAATTCATTGTTACAACATGAATTGTCAATGCATACAATTTGATTGAATTGGTTAGCTTGTGTTCAATTCAATTGAATCAATGTTGTGTAATTAGCAATTAACCATGTTTGCATCTCTCACTGCAATGTCTATCACAGTAGAATTGAATTCATTGGTGCAACATGAATTGATAATGCATACAGTTTGATTGAATTGGTTAGCTCGTGTTCAATTAAGTTGAATCGATATTTGTGCAATTAGAAATTATCCATGTTTGCATCTCTCGTTGCAATGTCTATCACAGTAGAATTGAATTCATTGTTGCAACATGAATTGGAAATGCATACTGTTTGATTGAATTGGTTAGCTTGTGTTCAATTCGGTCGAATCAATGTTTGAGTAATTACTAATTAACCCTGGTTGCATCTCTCATTGCAATGTCTATCACAATATAATTAAATTCATTATTGCAACATGAATTGGTAATGCATACAATTTGATTGAATTGGTTATCTTGTATTCAATTATGTTGAATCAATGTATGTGCAATTACCAATTAAGCATGTGTACATCTCTCATTCTAATGTTTATCACAACAAAACTAAATTCATTGTTGCAACATGAATTGGCAATGCATACAGTTTGATTGAAATGGTTAGCTTGTGTTCAATTCAATTGAATCAATGTTTGTGCTATTAGAATTAACCTTGTTTGCATCTCTCATTTCAATGTCTATCACAGTAGATTTGAAATCATTATTGCCGCATGAATTGGAAATGCATAGAGTTTGATTGAATTGGCTAGCTTGTATACAATTCCATTGAATTAATGTTTATGCAGTTAATGTGAACCTTTACCTCTATCACATAAGTATCGTATATTTTGTTGACATGTGATTTTGGAAGGCATACACTTTTGTTACATAGTGTGAAAACATAGATTACACATGAATTTGTTGCCTGGTGTGAAAACATTAATTACATTGATTAAATTGGTGAGCTTGTGTTCAATTCAGTTAAATTAATGTCTGTTCAATTAACAATTATCCATGTTTGCATCTCTCGTTGCAATGTCTATCACGGTAGAATTGAATTCATTATTACAACATGAATTGGGAATGCATAGAGTTTGATTGAATTGGTTAGTTTGTATTCAATTCAGTTGAATCAATGTTTGTGCAATTGATAATTAACCCTGTTTGCATTTCTCATTGCAATGTCTGTCACAATAGAATTGAATTCATTGGCGCAACATGAATTGGAAATTCATAGAGTTTGATTGAATTGGTTAGCTTGTATTCAATTTAGTTGAATCAATGTTTGTGCAATTAGCAATTAACCTTGTTTGTATCTTTCATTGTAATGTTTATGACAATATAATTTAATTCATTTTTGCAACATGAATTAAAAATGCATAGAGTTTGATTAAATTGGTTAGCTTGTATTCAATTTTGTTGAATCAATATTTGTGCAATTACTAATTAACCATGTTTACAAATGTGAACCTTTACCTCTAACACATAAGTAACATATACTTTCTTCACGCATGATTTCAGAACACATACACATTTGTTACATAGTGTGCAAACATAGATTACACATGAATTTGAAATGCATAAACATGGAATTAAAACATATGACAACATCAATTACACATTCATTGGAAATGCATAGGGTACGTGCACGGGCTGTCCTACATGAAAAAAACAACCATGGTATGAGGTTTTTGCAATGAGGACATGTTGTCATTGGAGACTCCTGTAGTGTTCAATTATGTTGCAGTCCACTATATAAAGTGAATGGGTGAGGTTTGCAACATAATTCGGCGCTACTGATAGGGCATATTAATGCCATACTTTAGAAACTCTGGGACAACTTTTACTAGGATCTTTTCCTTGTTTTCATCATACTTTTACTTATATTTGCTATTATGTGGCATGTTGCCGCCAAACCTATTTTGTGGTTATAAACACTTAAATACATTACGCTTGGATGAAGATGCTAGATTAATTATTTTGGAATTATAGTTATGTCTTTTTGGAATGAGTTTATTGTTTAAACATGAATGATGTATGTGTATCTTGATGTCTGTTATCATAAATTCCTCTAACATCTAGAGTGCAGCGCACCGAATTAGTAACTGTTACCTTGACCAGGTAAAACGCGCCCATGTTTTGGATGCTCGACCTAGTCTTACAGCAGGTGCACACGGAGAAACCTCAAGCGCAGCACAGATGGATTCAGGATGATCAAGGTGGCAATGGACGAGCAAAGACCCATGCATCATAATAAATTCTTTGAGTAAATCTAGGGAAGAGTGGGAAGTTGGATTTATTGTCAAAAGCATTTCTTTCCTCTTTCGTGGATCTATTCAATCTCCAGTTTTATAGTTTCCTTTCATGTTTAATAGGGTTGTAATAAAAGCTTTGTTTATCTTTATGGCATGACTAAATAGTAGTTAGATGTTTTTATTTCTTTAAATAAAGCCCCGCTCCTGCGTGAGAAGGAGGGCATTATTAGTTATAGTTTACATTCTATTACTTTACAGTTGAATTTGTAATACATTTTTTATCAATAGCGAATGAAGTTTTAAATCCACAGTTCAGTATAATTGAGTTTGGATACTCACTCAAGGGGGTCCACTTGGTGAGGAATCTGTGTTAGCTAGATAGGATCATTTGCATATAGTTTAAGGTTTTTTAATTCTGGTGTAAACACAGTCCCTACAGCCAAAAGTTGCAGGATAGTCCATCACTTCCTGCAGCCAAAGAGGCAGAACTGTTGAAGCATTATGATTATGTTTTCCAGTCTTTTCAAGTTGTAGTTTTCCTTCAAGCACTTTCACTTCTGCATTTCCTTTCCAGCATTCTTTACAGCTTTAGAATAGTTTTCTTTCAAAGCAATTTACTTCCTACAACTATAGAATAGTTTCCTTTCAAAAGCAATTTGTTTCCTATAGCCATAATGTGGTTTGAGTAAGAATCCTTGGTGCATATACTTTGTTGACCCGTTTCAAGTAATACGTCCCTAGGTTGATAAATTAATTGAGATTCTATAAAGGAGGATAGTTGTTCGGTCAGATGTCCAATCCCTGAGTTATGGTACTTGCCTAGTATTTGATACCTTAATAGAACCGATCAACTACAAAGCTCTTCAAATGGTAGAGTTTCCTTGTTGCAAGAAGATAGGAACATTTAATTATTTTGTTCTTGAATTTTGGTAGAATTGAGATGGAAGTAAGGTTAACTAAGTCACAATTAATGTCACTAGAAGGAATAGTGAAGGGTTACATTTTTACACTTAAGCTTTGCAATGATAACAATTAGGAGTTGAAGTGTTTAGGAATTATACAGTTTGATTCAAAGACATTTTAACACATAAACGAGTGTCAACTACAAAGAAGAGTGATGGGTGGTGGCAACTCAAAAATGTGGAGAGGTTGGTTTGAATGGAACCCAAGCGATTCAATGCCATATGGCCACCCTCGTGATTTTAGAGGCCATTACAGGCAGATTGACGAGGTGAGCCATTGCACGTCTGGGTCAACGCACCAAATTGCCCAAATTATAAAACTATAATTAAAAATGAAGGTACTTTAATTAATCCTACATCGCCCCATGACTATGTGCATGCACTTGTCAACCCCTTGGCCGATTCATCCTATTATCGAAGGTGGAATGCAAGTACAAATATATTTAAGAGCAATTGAACATAATTGGACATAAGTGGAAATGAGCAAGTGAACATAACTAGACATAATTGTAAATGAGAAATTGAACATAATTAAGCACATATTTGATGTTCATGTCTGCTAGTACAAATAAACAAACAAAACAAATATGTCTATGGTCGTATAGATTATCTGAACAATTGTATAAATTGGACAACTAGGCTATCCAAACAGGAAATCCAGCAGTTGGTGAGGCGCATTTAGCCATAGAGGATGTAATGGGAACTGTGTTCTCATCACCCGATGTTGCACTAGGTGTACTACTCACTTAACTTGGAGTAGGAATAAACTAGTAGGAGTAGACAAAGCAAGGGATGGTGACTTGACAACATAATTCATTGATAAGTGGGAGATGTTTTCCATAGTAAGTCAATTTGTGATATTGATACGAGGATTCAACTGTATTTTTTTAGTCAAACTCATTGACCCGTGTTTCATGAGTAGTGGTTCACAAGAACCCATCTCTCATGAGAACGAATGTAACTCTTAACACTCATTCCATCTAGGTGATTCTTACAAAAGTGAAGCATTGGGAATTCCTGAGAGGTCACCAATCCCAATACTACTCTAGCTCAAGCACGGTTAACTACAAAGTTTTCCTTTATGGTTAAGCCCACTTTTCTTGCAACCCCGTTTTCAAAACCTTTGGAAAGTGTTGTGCCTTATGAGTGCTAAGTGTTAAGTGTTCCATTCATTCTCATGTGATATGGGTTCTTGTGAACCACTACTCATGAAACATGGGCCAATGAGTTGACTCAAAAAACTACACAGTTGAATCTCGACAGCAATATCAAAATTTAACTTGTTGTTGAAAATGTCTCCTACTTATCAATTGATGAGCTTAAGGAAATTTCTAATGAATGGTTCATAAAGAACAAAACTTGCTAGAGGTTTTTCACATTGGGTTGCAAGCAAAGTGGGCTTAACATGGAGGAAAAATCCATAGTTAAGCGTGCTTGAGTTAGAGTAGTACTAGGATGGGTGATCTCCTGGAAGTCTCAGTGCTTCACCTCTTTGAGCATCACATCGATGAAATGAGTGCTAAATGTTCCATTCATTCTCATGAGATATGGGTTTTTATGAACCACTACTCATGAAACATGGGTCAATGAGTTTAACTCAAAAAACTACACAATTGAATCCTGATAGCAATATCATAGCACAATTCATTGCAGTTGAATAGATAGGGATGTTTATGTTGATCATGTCCCCTATTATTCTATACCACTTGGGTAGGGGAGTAGACTAAGTTAATGTATTATTAAACATCCCTTTTTTATTTACAAAGCTATAGTCCTCTAGTGAATGGTCAGTTCCTCAGTCTCATTTTCCTTATTATGTCTTTCTCGCTCTTTTATGTCCTCCTTTTCCTTCTTCCCTTGTTCTTGGCGCGTATCCCTTTCCTTACACTCAATATCCTTTATTTTTCTGTCTGCATCCTTCTTCTCCTTTACCAATAGGTGTGTTACCTTGTTTGCATTGGTCTACTCTTTCTTTCGGTCTTTTATATCCTCCATATCTATCTTCCTCTTCTCCCACTCCATCAAATATTCATGTAATCATCTGATGTTAATAGTTGATAATGATGGCTCAACTGGATTCCATTACCATCACCCCTAAATTTTTTTGGTTCATAGTGTGCACTAGAAGCTTTAACAATTTGTTGATTGTTGTTTCTGGTTGAGAACCCTAGGTCTCCAAAACATGGAGAGTAAGTTTTTTTCTTCCTCATTGCCACCTTTTGTTGTTTGTTGTGTGTAATATGCATCAATTTTACTATCTGATAGAACAAAATTAGCATAGTAATGCACCACTTATGTTGGGTCAGTCATGGGTGGTGATGAGAAAGTGAAAGTGCCTTCTTCTTGACCCTGCAAATCAACATCTAGATCCATCGCCCCATCCACCAACAAGGTCAGTGGTATTCACTATGAAGGAATAGAAAGACTCTCATCTATGTTCTCTATGTGGCATTTCTCCATGTTTTGTGTTGAGTAAGCGTAGTTCAGTTCAACATTTCAATCCAATTGACAAATCTGAGCAATGTTGTGCACAACATCTTCTGTTGAAACATTAACATCAGACAACCTAACCATGTTTTGCACTGCCAGAGCATCATTGCATTCATTAATTTGGAAAGTGGTGTTGGGATACATGTCCTCTATGAGTGCATCAGGATTGAGGGGCTATATTCTAGTTTATGTTAAATCTTTCCATTATGTTGGAAATCATCAATGCTTTTGCTAACGATTTACTGCCTAGTTCTACAAGTTCTGGCCTCTTGATTTCTAAATTGGGTTTCCTTTCCAACCATGATGATCTTTAAGATTTTAAGTATGTTTTGAATGGAGAACACACACTCATGTCTAGGAGCTACAATTTGTGGGAGGTGTGAGTTGACAATGTTGGAAGGTTGACACCTAGCATCCTTGCCTCTTGGATGGTTGTGACTGCAACATGGTTATAATGGCAATAAAGAATGAGCAGGTTTCTGCTTGTGGGGGAAACACCACCTATAATAGATCACACAAAGTGGTGCAACCAATTGTTGAAGGGTTCCTTAGTCATCCACACATGTGTCTAGTCTACCATGCAAACACCATGTTTGCATTTGGAAATATAATTCTTTAACAACCTCTGCCCCTTAAATATTTAGAAGCCCATAATGATTTTATCAAAAGCTTTAAAACAAAATAGAATGGTAATCCATTCTTGACTCTTCAGTATGATGTACAAAACACTCCTACTCCCTTTTCTGGCCAGTACCCTCATTGCCCCATTTTTGCCCACCTGGACACCGATTTTGTCACAATTCCAAATGCGAGTAGGACCAAATAGATTTTTGTGATATGTTAATGAAAATATATGATAGAAACCATAAACAACTATTGATCAAAGGTTGAGTTCCTTGTCTTTATGGAGGCCTTCATTTGTCTGTAGTGTTAGCTCTGGATGGTGAGCCTTAAAACTAGACCACCAAGACTTGCCTGACAACCTGTCCTTGAAAGGGGTGGGTCTACCTTCACAAATTTGAGCAACAACTGGCGTCGAGTTAAAAATTTACAATCCATGTCCAACTCCTTCCATCTCTTTGCACCATTGAACAATCTATTCTTTTTCATCAGTCGTTAGGATTTTTGCGGGACCTTTCTTGGAGGTGGTAATGAGACCGCCCAACCATTTGGAAAAAAATTATGTTTAGATGCACCATTTCTTGGATGCAACCCTTACTGACATGTCATTTTCCTTTGCATATTTTAGGTCCCCTTCCATGTTAGATTAAGACCACAAATTTTGTGGAAATATAACTCTTGGAGGCCTTGCAACTATAATTACCTCTATTGTTGGTGGAGCAACCTAACCAATCCCAACCCCTAACCTTGAGTTCAAACTCAACCCAACCCTTTCACACATGCTAACCTAACCAATCCCATCCACCTAACCCTGAGTTCAAACTAATCCCAACCTCTTCACACATGCT
>MU226799.1:1995936-2030785 GCA_018584345.1 Thuja plicata | reverse complement strand
TGAAGAACAACCAAAAGAAAAGTCAAAGATAGTGCATTTTGAACTAAGAAAGAAGATGCACATGTGGAAGAACAAAGGAATGGACAAGAAGATGGAGAAGAATAATATATTTCAAGTGAAAGCTCAGAAGATTCAGTTGTGACAGAAGAAGTTGATCATAATAAGGAAGAACCTCTTATGCCACCTTTAAGAAGTTCCACAAGACAAAAAAATCTAGTTGACAGGTATAGACCACCATATTTATATTGTAAATTTTCTTTAATTTGTACTAATGATGAATCTAGAGCTTATAGGGAGGCACTCTCTTATGAAGAAATTGAATATTGGATGCAGGCCACATAGGAGGAGATGACAACTTTGAATAGTTGTGACACCTGGAATCTTGTTAGTTTTGCTAAAGGAAGAGATTACATTGGATGCAAGTGGGTATTTAATAATAAATTTGGAGTAGATGGTCAATTGGAGAGGTACAAGGCCAGATTGGTGGCCAATGACTACTCCCAGAGAGAAGGAGTTGATTTCAGTGAAATATTATCTCCTGTTGCTATGTTAACTTCTATTAGATTCCTATTATCTACTGTTGTTGCTTATGATTTTGAGATAGAGAAAATGGATGTTAAAACTGCTTTCTTGTATGAGAATCTTGAAGAAGACATTTATATGTGATAACTTGATGGTTTTGTTGAGGAAGGAAAATAAAAATTGGTTT
The DNA here is from genome assembly GCA_018584345.1 of Thuja plicata. Taxonomy (NCBI): domain Eukaryota; kingdom Viridiplantae; phylum Streptophyta; class Pinopsida; order Cupressales; family Cupressaceae; genus Thuja; species Thuja plicata. The sequence continues at coordinate 2,030,076 of MU226799.1, read as the reverse complement.
GCAGATTAAAGTTGTCATTGTAGGTTTGAAACAGTGACCTAGTATGTGGTACTGGAAGTTTGATGCTTTTGCATTAAAGTTGGGTTATGTTAGAAGTGAAGAAGATCATTGTGTTTACATTAAGATTATTGATGATTAGTTATTAATTATTGTCTTGTATGTTGATGACATGTTATTCATTAGTAATGACAAGGAAATAATTAAAGAGCTTAAAGCTAAGCTTTCTAGCACATTTGATATGAAGGACTTGGGGGCTACTAGATATATTCTTGGGATGGAAATTAGTAGGGATTGGGTTCACATAAATCTTTGGTTAAGTCAAAGTAAGTATGTTGACACCATTTTACAAAGATTTAAAATGCAGGACTGCAAGCCAGTGAGTATTCCATTTTCGGTTGGTACTAAGTTGAGTTTAGACATGTGTCCAAATCTGATGATGATATTGAAGATATGTCTAATTTTCCTTATGCCAGTGTCATTGGTAGTTTTATGTATGCATCAAGTCTACAAGATTCTAGGTGTCACAAATTGGATAAGCAAAGGTCTACAAGATTCCAGGTGTCACAACTATTCAAAGTTGTCATCTCCTCCTACGTTGCCTACATCCAATATTCACTTTCTTCGGAAGAGAGTGCCTATCTGTAAGATCTAGGTTCATCATCAGTACAAAGTAAAGAAAATTTACAATATAAATATGGTGGGCTATACCTGTCAACTGGATTTTGTTGTCTTTTGGACCTTCTCAAAGATGGCATAAGAGGTTCTTCCTTGTTATGATCAACTTCTTTTGTCACAACTGAATCTTCTAAGCTTTCACTTAAAATCTATTCTTCTTTTCCATCTTCGTGTCCATCCCTTTGTTCTTACACATGTGCATCTTCTTTCTTAGTTTCAAAATGCACTATCTTTGACTTTTCCTTTGGTTGTTCTTCACCTGAGTCGGCTCTAAATTCCCTAAAAATCATACCTCTAGAAAAAATTATTTGCTGGGTTAGAGGATTCCAAAGCTTAAAACCTTTTATATTCTCACCATATCCTAAAAAGATATATTTTTGTGCTTTTGGATCCACTTTAGATTGCTTCTCTTGAGGCACATGAACAAAAGCCTCACAACCAAAGACCCATAAATTTGAAACTGAAGGATTTTTACCAAACCACATTTCATAAGGAGTTTGATCAACATGATCATTATGATGAGATCTATTAATCAAATAACAAGTAGTAATAGTAGCTTCTGCCCAGAAACATTTATCTAGTGTAGCACTACTTAACATTCTCCTAGCTCTTTCCATTAATGTGTGGTTTATTCTTTTTGCTACCCCATTTTTTTGGGGAGTGTAAGGTGTAGTCTTTTTCCTAACAATTCATGTATGTTTGCAAAACTCATCAAATTCCCTAGATAAATATTCACCCCCATTGTCAGATATCAATACTTTTATCTTATAATCTGATTTATTTTCAACCATTGCCTTAAATTTCTTAAACTTAGTGAAAACTTCCATTTCCTACGACACTTGGATAGGAAGAGGTCTATAAGTGGCTATGTGTTTACTTTGTTTGGAGGTGCAGTGAGTTGGATAAGTAAAAGGAAATCTACAGATGCATTTTCCACCACCGAAGAAGAGTATATGGCTGCTACACATGCATCTAAGGAGGTAGTTTGGTTACAAAGACTTAGTAATGGTATTGGTTTTGATTGTAGGACAATGAGAATTGAATGTGATGGTCAAAGTGCCATATGTTTGGCCAAAAATCCTATGTATCATGCTCATACTAAACATGTTGATGTTCAGTATCACTTTGTGCGAGAAATGGTTGAAAGTAGATAGGTCTTAGTTGAAAAAGTTGACACTTTAATCGATACTGTTGCAGATTCTCTCATGAAGCTAGTAACCATGGATAAGTTCTCTTGGTGCAAGAAGGTCATCGACCTTGATCACTGTACTTGATTTTTATTTTGTATCTATGTGGGGTAATTTACAATGTATGTTGTCAAGTGGGAGAATGTTATGATTTAGGTGCCATCAAAATTGTAAATCCTTAATTTTATTATTTTCCTAATATCTTTTGTAAGTTACCCATAAGAGGTTGAATTGTTTAACCAACGGTGGTGAAAGAGATCATGTAAAGACAAAATTACTTTTACCATTTGTCATTTGGGAAAAAGACAAAATATCTAGGCGTCCTTGTTGATGTTTTGTAGCTTCTGTTGGATAAATCCTACGATACTCTCTCTCTCTATACATAGATATATATATCTAAAATAGTATAAGGAGAAATTAATATAATAATGATTTAGAGATATTATATGTGTGTGTGTGTCTCTCTCTCTTTATATATGTAGCTTCATAATCTATTTTCATTATATTAATCTCATAATAATGAATAGACATGTCCCATGAAGGGACATGTCTCTTCTAGCCTCATTCTCAATATAAATGAAAGAGAGATTGCTGCATTTAGAAAACACATACAACATAGAGTGTTATTACATTTGTAGCTATCCTAAAACTTAACATGGTATTAGAGCTAGATTGCAAATGTAAGAGAGTAGTTTGTTGATGGTGAATGTGTGAATGTCTCAGAAAACACAGTCTCAATATGGGGACCATATCTCACAAATACACTGTTGGATTTTTCTGAATTTTGGATATGTTGGTGATAAACATATTATGAAGAATCTCACTGGAGGGATTGAACATAAAGTGTTAGATTCAAAACTTATGACTAAATGTGTATGGGTCTATATAAAATCGAGTGAGTGAAGTCGTGTTGCAAAATTTTGTCCACGCCAAGTGCAAAGAATAAGGTCAAGTGAATTGTAGTAGATTTGTTAAGAAGCAAACATCAATGATTATATATTGGCAACTATGTCATTCCTGAATGCTATGATTCATTCAATACATAATTTACGCACTGATATTTGAATAAAGTGACTTGATTAAAGAAAATAAGTGTTGTTTAGTAAGAGGTTGAGAACGATGAATTTGAAAAGTATACATAAATGATTAGTTATACCTTGTAGTGACTTTCATTAAAGAGATATTAATTTGTTATGATCATGGTCAAACATTAACAAAGAAACATGTATTCAAAGAAGGGTGTCTCTTTCTAGAAAGAAAGCATCAATTATAGAGTGTCACCTCTCTTGGAGAAATCAAGTCATTTCACAAGAAGACATGATAATTTTTCAATGATATAAGAGTGAGAATTCTACATTGTGGAGGAATAATAACCAATGTTACATTCCCATTTGAACCATCCTTAGTAGGGAGATGATTCAAAGGGGAGATGTCTCTCAAATAATCTGAGAAGGTGTTTTCTAATTTGATGTATATGGACCTTCATTGAAGCAACTTGTGTCAAGGATGTTGATGCGTAGATAAGTATTTATTAACCTTGAATATTTCAGTTATCTACTCATTGTAGTATCTCTCTCATCTATATTTTTATACCTACTAAAAGAGCTATTTGCCTTGATCTTTTCTGGGAATGCTCTTGCAAGAAAAGAAGATTGATATAAGATTTAGAGGGAGTATTAAACTTCAAAGGTAACTTTGGAAGAGAAGCTAAGAAGATTGATATCATATTTAGAGGGAGTCTGATAGGTTATCTTAAGCAATCTTGGATAAAAAGATCAAAAAATTGATATCTGCCCAATGAGTTCTTCTCTGTGAGAGAAGTTTGAGGTGAAATCCCTTGTTTCCACCCTCTACGTTGAGGCAAGGTGGATGCCGTGTGTGTGAATCCATATTTTTAATGGGCCTTCCCTCTGTGTACATCATGAGGAAGTGAAAACTTTAAAATGATTGTCACTTGTATTTGCAAAAGTTATTGGAAGGTGAAAATCTTACAATAACTTGACCTTCTATTGTGATAGACATCTTATGATGTTTGAAACATATCATGATAGATGATATATTGCATGGTGGATTAAGCTCCTTAAATATACCATGGACTTCTATTGTGATGGACATCTTATGATGTCTGAGACCGATTATGATAGATTATATCTTGCATGGTGGATTAAGTTCCTTAAATAGGCCATGAATGTTCCTATGGTAAGTATCATTGAGGATACATGTGCACATTACCTCTGGACATTTTTGAGTACTTGGTGAATATCATGCGACTTGATATCCTGAGGCCATTACTCTGAGTACATGGTGAATATCATATGACTTGATATTTTGTGGTCATTACTCCCGATATCATGAGATGATATCTAATAGTGGATATCTTCTGATCAAAGATATTCTTAAACATGTCATTCTTGATATTATTTTGAGGTAATATCATATCCTATGTTTATCTTCCCTAGCTAAGGAGCGTTGATGTTTTGTATCTTTTGTTGAATAAATGCTATGAGACTATTGAATATATATATATATATATATATATATATATATATATATATATATATATAGTTACATAATCTATTGTCATTATATTAATCTCATAATAATGAATAGACAAGGGACATGTCTCTCCTAGCCTCATTCTCAATATAAATGAAAGAGAGATTGTTGCATTTGGAAAACACATACAACACAGAGTGCTATTACATTTATAGCTATCCTAAAAGTTAATAGTCCCCTCTTGGAATCCTCTATTTTGAGGTATTTGGATACTTGTAAGAGGTTTTAAGAGCATCTATGCTAGTTATGACAACTCTCATAAGATTCTATGACAGCACTTATGACGGTTTATGACAGATTCCTTCCAAAGGGGGCATACATGAGAGATGCCTTATGAGAGTTGTAAGAGAATATGTAAGAGTCTATTTTTTGGGGTGGACATGATGTGTTTCTAGGTGGTTTTATTACCTATTGTTTTACAATACCACAATGGTATTCATCCTCATAAATTCCTATAAATTGGGGCCTTGACCTAGAGTTATTCATTTGGTCTTGTTCAATTTCCAAGGTAATAGAGTGTTGTCAGATTTTCTACACAGGTCTATATATAAGTGTATTGTTATTGTATTCTTCATTGGATTAGTAATATACTTTTCTCTCTTTCTATAGTGGAGTTTTTTCTGGAAAGGGTTTCTCCACGTAAATATGGTGTTTTTATGTGCAATGGTTTTCTAGTTCTTGTTTTAAGTTTGAAATCACATTATTGAGGGTTAATCTTTGGTTTCATATTTGCATAAATAATTAGTTTAAGTTCTTATTTCAAGTTTGTATTCACCTTTTTTTACAACAACATTGAAATTATTTATAGTTAAAGTGTGATTAGGTTAGTGAGCCTCATACACATCTATTGTTGTGGTGTTTTTTGTTTTACATTCAAACACTTATTTGTAAATACAACCTAGTTGTGGGCATGCCAATTTATCAGTGAGATTGATATGTCATGTCTAATATGGGTGAGCTTGTCTAACTACCCCATTTTGCACTCAATACTTGCAAATTCTTCTTCCATATCTTTAGTCCAATATTCATCTCTACATGCTTCATCAATAGTCTTTGGTTCAACTTGAGAAATCAAATAGATTTCATCTCTATCTCTAGATCTAGTCATCATACCTTTACTTGCATCACCAATAATTTGATCTTTGGGATGGTTCTTCTTAACGTACCTTGGTGTCTTCAGTGTCTTAGTAGCTTCAGTCTATTCATCTTCAATCTCATTGTCAATCATCAAAGGTTCTTCAGGTTCAACAACAACCTCTTTCATTTCTGTAATATGACCGCAATCATACATCCTTTCGTGAATCTGAAACTTTTCATATATCCTCACATTGGAACTTTCAATCAACTTTATCAATCACAGATTTAAACATTTCTATGCTTTACTCTTAATGGAATAACCAAGAAAAATTCCTTCATCACTTCTAGCATCAAACTTGCCTATTTCATCATCTCTCTTGATATAACATTTACTTCCAAATATTCTAAAATATTTTACAGTAGGCGTATGATCAAACCATAGTTCATAAGGAGTCTTACTTGTACCTTCTCTGATCTGAATTCTATTCAGGGTGTACACAACAGTCCCAACTACTTCTCTCAAGTGAACATGTGACACATTTCCTTCTAGCAACATAGTCCTTACATCATCTAATATAGTTCTGTTTCTTCACTCTGCGATCCCATTCTGTTGTTGAGTTCTAGGAGATGACGTTTGTCTGTATATTCCATGCTCTTCATAGTATGAATTAAATAGCGCTAATGTAAACTCACCACCTCTGTTTGATCTCAAACATTTTATCTTCAAACAAAATTCATTCTCAACTTTTGCTTTAAATAACTTGAATTTGTCAAATGCTTCAGATTTTTTTTCTCAAGTATGTAACCCACATCATTCTAGAAAAGTCATCAACAAATAGTATATAGTAACTTTCACCATAGTATGCTCTTGTTCTTGTAGGACCGCACAGATCTGTATGTACTAGATCCAACTTCCCTTTTGTTGAATAAGATTTACTTTTGAAAGTGCTTCTAGTCTGCTTCCTTATAACACACTCTCTGCACATAGTGTTAGATGGCTTCACAATTTTAGATAGATCTCTTACCATTTTAGTCATACTTGCCTTCACAATGTTGTCAAAGTTAACATGAAAAAATCTTATGTTCCATAACCAACTGTCATCAATCTTCGCAATAAAACAAGAAGCTTCATATGTGTTCAATTCAAATACATTACCTCTAGATTTAGTATCAGATGCGATCAAGTCTCCTGCTTTATTTCTTATAGCGCATTTCCCATCAATGAATTTCAATTGATAACCCTTGTCCACTAACTGTCCAACACTCAAAAGATTATTCTTAAGTCCATCAAAAAGTAATATGTTGTCAGTGTTAGTCTTTCCATCCAAAGAAATAGATCCAACTCCAATAATAAGCTTAGGAGTATTGTCACCAAATCTGAAAACAACACCATCATGTCTTTTCAAACTCACAAAATTGTTTTTATCTCCAATCATATGATGTGAACAACCATTGTCTATAACCCATTCAAATTTCTTTTCAACACGAGATACTAAGGCTTTTTCTTCATGCATAGGTTCATCATCCTTAATAGCAATAAATCTGATTTCATCATAATCACCACCACCATCATTAGATATACCCTCACTAGCATAATTATATTCCTTGTCTTTTGAATACTTAGACTTGAAAAACTTAGGTTTGTGCTTTGGAACTCTTGTAGGACATCTATATGCAAAATGACCAATTTTGTTACATGAAAAACATTTCAAAGGTAATTTTCCATTAAATTTCCCCTTACCTCTCTTTTCTCTTCTATAAATCAGTGCCACAACTTCATCTAGCTTTCTTTCTTCTTCCTGTATCTATTACCATTCATCAGTATAGGCTCCAAGTTCTTCCCTTAGGTCATTACTGTTGGTGCTTTCATTTCCAGAGAAGGTATTTTTGTTCTTGTGCACGGTTGCCTTGAATGCTGACTCAACTTTAGGTGAAGTGTCTCCCAATTCTGTTGCCTCAAATGTAGTTATCTTTCCAATCAACATCTCTCTGGTGAATTTTGGTGTCAAATGTATGATCTCCTCTATAGCTTGTACTTTGGTTCTATATGCATGTGTCAAAGATCTGAATATCTTTGCAATCACTTCTTCCTCACTATAAGTGCCTCTAGAGTTTATAATACTAGTAACCACTTCAGTAATTCTCTATCCATATGCTCTAATGTTCTCATCTTCTCTGATCTTCAGTGATTCCATCTTTGTCTTCCAATTTTTTTAGCTTTTCCTGCCGTGTAAACTTATCTCCAATATATAATGCTTCCAATCTTGTCCAAATCTCATGTGCAGAATCCAAGTCCTTTACTTCAGTGAATTCTCCTTCTGAAAGTGCGCTGATCAAAGATTCCCATGCAACCATATTACATGAAAATAACTTCTTCTGATCTTCAATAGCCTTCTCTAATTCATCCTTAGTCTCTATATTTTCATTCTTCTTTGTGATCATCCAGTAATCAATTCCCAGACATAGCAAATGTGTTCTCATCTTGTTCTGCCAACTATCAAAGCTTTCAGGATCAAACTTCGGACAATCCTTCCTATAGTAAGTCATCTTCAGGATCACCTCAAGATGTTAAAATTTCTCTCTAAGGAACACAAGCTCTGATACCAATTTTTAGGAATAACAGTCCACAAGACAACTGAGAGGGGGGAGGGGGTGAATCAGTTTTAATATAGATTATTGAACTTTAAACTTTATAAACCAAATATGCAAATATAAATGATAACACAATAAATTCCAACACCATGACACAATATTTGTTGTCAAGGAAACCCTATTAAAGGTAAAACCCTGGTGGTAATTAACACCCACAAATAATGTACTAAGAGTATAGTATCCCTGTTAAAAGATTTAGCCCTGTTAGGAGCTTGTTACAACATTATAGTACATAGTCCCTATTAGGAGACAAACCCTGTTAGGAGTCAAAAGAAATAGTAGGCTCACTACCTAGGCACACTTCCCAAACAAGGTTAAAGCCACCCTCAAGGATTCACAATCTAAACAAGTGTATAAAGAAAATACACAATACAGTGAACTATCTGACAATAACTGTCTATGCTTGGTCAGTTCCAATGAAGTATTCTTCTCATAAACTCTGCTCTACATCTAGTAGTCAAACAAGCCTCACAAATTTCATTTCTTTTTCCTTTTTAATCTCTGTCACATATTTTCAAAAGAAAAGATCACTCATATATACTCTCTTACAATAATTCATTAGGTCGGCCAATTAAGCTTTCCTAACATACAAATAACCAACCAGGTCGGCCAATTAAGGCTTTCCAATATACAAATAATTATATAATCCCTTGCTAAGATACACATGGTACCTATAACAAGTAAACATCAAATATAATCCATCACTTATACTTCCATATCTGCAATCCACGCTCACAATTCATTTTACACGCTACATGTTTGAAGTCGGCCACCAAATAGGTCTTCTTCAGAATACATGCCATAGCTGACATCACCAGTCATCAAACAACAATCAAACTCAACCCATTATTCCAATATATGTTGGCTATCCACCAATAACCTCGCTTCATTTGAAATATCTTCCCCAAAAAGATATACCCAAAACACAGAGACCAGCTCTATTCAGTATCATAGTTACAATCCAGAAAGCAGTCTTCACCAAATCAACTATAACATCTGTAGTATGCTACATAAAGCCAAGAAACCTTAGGAATAAGGTCAACATACATCCTTATGCATAAATCCAACTTTGATCATTCTGAATTATCTGTACAATGTCCGTACACTTCTGCTAGTCAAGTAGCCAGTCTATCCTCTCCATAGAAACATATGTTGACATCAGTGACAAAACGTGAATATCAACAACATGATCAATACCAAAAATTGATATCATCCAACAAGATGACCACTAGCTCAACCATGAAATTTGATGATTAGGTTTTTTGATTTTTTATATGATTTTATATCTCTTTCTAAGACTTCATCAATTACTATAGTTATGTCTTTTATGTTCAAAGACTTAGTACTTTCATATAATTAAGGATACTTCTATGCTACAATACCACACACACACACACACACACACATAAATATTATATAAATGCATACTTTTATCCTAACCGGGTTTTGCAGCATTTAGTGAGATGGTCTATCATATTTCCCGTGGTTATAAATTTGCAACTTCCTACAACCAAGGAACTGATCAAGCATTGACATAGTCTTCAAAATTCAAAGCACCAATATCAACTTTTTTAATCTTGAAGACGTATTCTAAGTTATTTTAGTAGGAAGCTAATGATTTACTACTTTTGAATGACATGTGTAAATGAAGTTAAAGTGATTTTAACTATTCTAAGATTCATAGTAATGATAGGACTCTACCTCTAAAGTACATGCTATCTTTATTATTAGTAAATATTCTGATATATCTAGGGACCTTGCATGCATAGTTGGTTGAATCTTTCATCCTTGAAATCTTATATATTTTAATCCTCGAAAGGATGTGAGGATGTTGTTTCTCTTTGTTGAACAATATATAGTTATTATAGTTAATTTTGCATATCCGTACTTTGTCAAGATGGTTTAATGAATGATGAATTGAAAGAGTGTTAACTAGTCCATTTTATTCTATTAATTACAACTAGGAGTATCTCAAGGGGGCCCACTTGAGGTACATATCCATCTCATTTTTTTTCAAGTATTGCAGTGTAGCAGTTAGATAGTGAAATAGTTTATTTCATTTCTTGAGTAGAATCTACTTAAGAATGTTGTTTATGTTACATGACTCTAATCCTGAAGCTTAAACAATATTGGTAGAATGATGTTTGTAGATGTCTGATTTATTTCCTGTTAATTCCTTTTGGTGTTTTCGTTCATTTGAGGTTAATTAGTGAAGAGTCATTTCATAATCGCATTGCAATTAAGTAGATTAATCTCTAGTTTTAGAAGTTAGAAGATAGTTTCTTTACTACATTTCATTCAATAGTTAGATGACAATCTAAATAGAATGATGGTGCACATATTGTGCCATCCCATTTCATGTACACGATTATGATTTGACAAGATTAAGTGTGAACCATTCCAGGAAGGATAACTCGAGTATAATATTTACTTGTAGATTTTAGGCTCTTAGTGTTGGAAAGAGACACTTCATAGATGTTTAGATATTGTCATTTATGGAAACCAAACATGAATTCTATGTGCATATAGTAGTAAGTGATCAAATCGGAAGTCAGAGAGAGATTTGGCTAAGTGAAACAATGAAGAACACAATGTACATGCAGTTTACAGTAAAAGGTTCAATGTTCCTTTCCAGGTTAACATTTTTTGGCATGCATGTAAGGAAAGAACTGTGGATGTATACATATACTAATTCTATAATTTGAAGGTATGATGACATATTGGGTAAGAGTTAGAAGGATCTAAGAAATGATGCTTTATGTTTGACAGTTTGACAAGTAGACATGGTGAAAGATCTTTACGTGGACATGGTAATTTGTCTTTGGTGCTAACTTTTATGTTTCAATGGTAAATATGAAATAGTTAGCTACATGAATATAATCATTTTGGAGGGAAATCAAATCAAATTGAGGATTTGGCCAACTTGCTCAAAACATGTTACATTTACCTAGGAAATTTTTGGTGGCCAACATGGGAGATCATATATGAGGTTGTGTACCTATATAATTAAGGAATAATGGTTTATAGATAATCAGTGGATGGTAGTTGATGCATATGTGAAGTTCACAAGTTATTTACATGCAACTTTGATGCAGTAAAGTGTGATCTAATAGTCTGATTAGCAAAGAACATGGAGTAGGGAAGTCAGAAGTAAAAGTGTATCAGATCAGATTCATGTGCTTATACAGAACTGTAATCAAGCATAGTTTCTGCTACTTTCATTGTTAAAAATATATTATGATCATTATAGTGATCCAATAAGGTAGTGAGCCTTCTTGTAAAGGGTTGTAGCCCTAGTTGTAATTGAGTAGTGAGATCTAGGCAGTGTGCCTGAATGAAAGTGCATTCCTGAACTATTGTAAGAAGATATTTTCTACATAATATTTTCTTGTGGGTGTCGTCCCCATCATGGTTTTTCCCCTAATAGGGTTTCCATGATAAAAAATACATGTGTTATCATGTGGTGTTTATTTTCTTTATGCTCTTACACTTTACTTTTTTTCATATGCATTAAGTGGTTGAGAATCAATTTAACAAGATAAATTTTTATAGAATAATGATTTACAACCACTCTCTCAGTGTTGCTTGATTCCAAAAATTGGTATTAGAGCTCTTGGTCCCTTGGAGAAAGTCTAAAATCTTGAGGGAGATCCAGGAAGGAACAATAGATTTAGGTTCACAAGAACAACTCTTAGTTGCATTAAAGGATCTTGATTAATCTAAAAGTGATGTAATAATGTTGCAAGCTGATTTAAGAGAAGATGAATATTTCATCATGAAGCTAAAAGCACAACTGAAGAAAGACAATGCGAAGAGAAGGGAACTTTGTGACCAGTTACAAAAAAAGAATAATGATAGCTCAGATGATGAACAATTAAGTCAAGTTTTGAAAGAAAAGACCCAAGAATGTGAAAAACTTAAGCAAGATAATGCCAACTTGAAGCATGAGATGGAATATATGGCGATGAAGATGAGTAGGGAGATTGAGGATAGGAAGAAGAATGAAGAAAAAATAGAGCAATCCTTGAAGGAAATATCTAATGAATTCAATAGAATTGTTGCTAATCTACATGAGGCCAAGGATATTGAGGAAGACCTAAGACAAGAGCTTGTTATTGCAAATGATTACAAAGAAAAGTTCATGATCAGTTTAGGCTATCTTGATTCATTTCTTGAAATTCAAAGGAATCTAGATAATAAGAGAGGTCTTGGATATGAGGAAGGAGAAGCCTCTAAATCTTCTCAAAATAGACTCAGATCTAACAAGCCTAGATCTGAGGAGAAGATGAACAAGAAGCCATAAAAAAACAACATAATGCTCAAATGATTAGTGGTAAGTTATTTATCTACAATAAATTTGGTAATAAAGCCATGCATTGTAGGAATAGGATGAATAAGAATCATGCATGTTTTTCTGGTCAATGCTTTAAGTGCAATAAATATGGTCATAAGGCAAGTGAGTGTAGAAGTTTTGTGAAGAACAATTCTTCTAACAGAGGTAACATTAAATGTTATACATGCAATATATTTGGACATATTTCCAAGAAGTGTGCAACCAAGAGATCTATATGAGCAGCAAAAATAGACAAAGGAATGCTATTTATTACATATGCATCAAATATGGTCATATTGCAAGGAACTGTAAGAGCAACAATGCGAACAAAAAAGGTCTAGTCAAAAGGAGCAGGTTTGAACAAAAAATGACCAATGTAAGGAAAAGGTGACTGTTGAAGAGGTTTGGAAGAAAATTAAGAAGACATGGGTGAAGAAAATTCACGATGAATCATTTAGAGGGTCTGCACCTAGATCTGATGCTAGAAATTCCTTGGGGAATTGAAGATAGGCCTTTGGCCTAGGGGGAGATTATAAGATAAATAATATGAAACCCCCTGAAGATGATGGTTCTTGAATATGAAAAAAATAGAGGAGTTGAATCATGTTGGGACATATGTTTTTGAGTCCTTATTGGAAGGATTTGTTAAGTATTGAAGGTGTGCAGTCAATTTTTATAAACCCAGACAATGAACAAGGTGTTTGAATTAATTAGGGCACGAAACATTTAATACACCTAGAGATTAGGTAAAAGGTAAACAAAAGGCAATTTGTGACTCTCATTTGTCACTTTGAATTCAAGAGAACAAGAGAAGAAGTACATTGGAGAAAAATTTCATTAAGATCAAGGTGAGGAAGTGATTACTCAAGCAATTTGTGTAAAAACCCTAGGTTCAGTAAAATGTATTTTTCTATGCAAATCTCTACAAATTCAAACTATCAAGATGAATACTCCACTTATAGTTGATGTTATTGAGAGGCCATGACACAAATTAAAGAAACATACATACAAGTTGGTCGAGGTAGATCCAAAAGGTGCTATTTTAGATGTGCCATACAAAGGCTTGCATGTCAAGGATGTTAGGGTTTACATACATGAAAATTTGGAGTATCTTGGCATGAATAAGTTGAAGGAACTGTATAAAATAGAACTCTTGGGAGAAAATTTTCAACTAAAACCATAATTCCAAGTCCTAAAGGAGAAAAAATTTATGTGGCTCAACAAGCCAATGAAGATCACAAAGGAGGTGATTCAAGAAATTACTGGATGATGGGCATCCGTTCGAATCCCTGCATTGAATATTGTAACTAATGACACTATACATGATGCCACTAGAGTAGTACTGACAAATGAGGTATGACAATCAATGATATAATTCATGATGAAGTTAAGTTAGCATCTATGGTTATTGGATACAATATTTACCATTCTAGTAGAGACAACTCATGGACCAGACCAACAATATTTGTTGCATATCAAATGCTCAAGGAAAATAAGGAGTATGACCTATATGAGGTGATGAGAGGACAAATAATTAAGAACCTCACAAAGATTAAGAAAGATAAGAAGAGCTCATTTAAGTTTGGAACTCTAATTTTCTGCATATTTTTTCTACTTTATGAGCGAGTTTCCTGGATTTTGTCCCCTAGATTGGTCCAGTGACAAACCTATAGTAGTAAAAATTAGGGATTTGATGTATGGGATGAAAAGTGATATGAAAAAAACAAGCATATTGGGATATTTCAAAGGTTTTTAGAAGATGATACATGTGAAGGAGAGAATCCCTAAGTCCATAGTGGAGAGATATGAGAAAACCATATGCTTTATGGTAGATACAAATACATGCATGATGGAAGCATTTGAACCTAGAACTTCATGGGTAATGCCTATGGGTTATGAAGTAGATGAGAAGACACTAGATTTGTGTGCCAAGGATCTTCTGAGAAAACCAATTGATCCAAGTGAAGAAAGATTTGGAACATACAATGATAAAGGTATCAAGGTACATAAAGAGTTGAAGGCACCTAAAATTGATAGGAAAGTGAGAAGGAAAGTAGCAGATGTCAAGGAGTTTATAAAATTTCACATTAAAAGAACTCAAAAAGTTGTTGATGATGAGAAGCCTATAGAGGTTGGAGATTCTAGCTCTGCACTCACACCTATTATAGGTAGGCAGACAAGAAGTGCAATGTTGAAGAAACCACAACTACCCAACCTACAAAAGAGACAAAGAGGAAGAAGCAAAAAGAAGTAAAGAAGAAAGAATAAAATAAGAAGTCAGAGGATAAGAAGATGGATGAAGAGAAGAAGAAGAAAGAAGAATTCATCATTGAGGATGATGAAGCCACTGAGTCTGATGATGAAGTAAATAAATTGAAGAAGAAAAATAAGACTCAAGATCCTCAAGACCCCAAGACTAAACAATCCGATGAAGGAGAAGAACAAGTAAGTAAGTCCACCAAACTTGAATCTGATAAACTTAGAATGTCTGTGAATGGCGTTGAGAAAAATATCATAGTACATGGAGACTTAAGGCCCTTATTCAGTTTCTATGACAAGTTTGATAAAGATGGACAAAGTGTGTTTGAAGAAGCAATAGTGAAATAATTTTACAAATACAAGAGATAACTTATTTAAGTTGAATTAGAGATACAAAAGAGTTTGTACAATATTATAGATGTAAGGAAAGCATACACATTAACTGGGGAAAAGAGGCTGAGAGAAAAGGTGATAATAGATATTTGTCCGGTCATAGAAAATGATGAACTAAAAATTATCCTTAAGGGAACAAAGAAAGAATTTAGGAGAAAATGAAGGATGAATAAGCTCATAATAGGAAAAATAAAGGAAGTTATAGAATAAATAGATAAGATCATTAGAGATTACCTAGAGAAGCACAAATAAGAGGTTCTACCTATGAATCAAGGTGCAATTACTTCAATGCACATACATGGTTTTACCCCTACTACTACTCCTAGTGTTTCTAAAGTTAATCTTCCCCCAGTTAATGTGTATAGTGTTCCAAAAGTAGAACAACCAATTGAGATAAATGTGATGGAGGTACCTCTAACTATGGCAGAACAAGTACAAATGATAGAGAAGGAGTAGGTCACTGAAAAGGAAGAGGTGGAGAAAGAGATAGAGGAAGAGAAAGAGCTTGAGAGTGAGAAGGAAGTAGAGGCAAAAGGGTAGAATAGGTAGAGGATTTTTAACATCTAGATCAGATGATGCAAATGACAATAGAGGATCCCAATGAGGTGGAAGATAACAAGGTAGTAGTAAAAAAGGAGAGGAGAGATAAGGGAAAGGAAAGAGACACTTCCAATGAAGTAGAATAATTTTTAGTAAAGGACACAATATTGACTGATCTTGAATTATCACATGGTCCTATTGATCTATTAGTTCTTACACCCCTTCAGAAGTTGGAACTAGCACAATTTTTTGAGGCCCAAGAAAGGAAAAAATACTGAAGATGTACATTAAAGATAACACTTTGTTGGAAAAGGCATCTGAGATACTTGAGAATTTGACGCCAAACTATGTAAATAATGTAGGAGGCAACCCCTCTGATAAAATCAAGAATTTAATTGGTGCAGTAAGCTCTTACTTTGAGTCATTTGAGAGGTCAACTGAAATAAAAGTGATAAATGAGTTTGATGAGAAAAGGTTTAATGAGTTAAATGAAAAGGGTAACATATGATAGGGTTGTATTGTATACCCACTTTAAGAGCATTCAGGATGCTATGACTAAAGGTGGGAATGCATACAAGTCTTCTTATCAAATTTATAGTTTATTGAAGGATAGCGAAGTAGATAAAGGAACGTGAACATAAATTGGAGCAAATTGCTCAAAAGTTTGACCATTTAGGTGCTTCCACATTTAATTCAAAAGGTCAAGAATTATATTTTCTTGATAATATTAGAGGCCTGGATAAATAAAAGGAAAGATTCATCACCAAAGTAGGAGAACTTAGGAGTCTAATTGCTCCTAAACTTTAGACTTTGTTTAGTGTAGTGAAAGAGGCACACGAAGCCATAGCTGCCTCAACCCCAGTCAAATTACAAGTGGCAGAAGAAAAAAATAGTTTTTTTCAATGGCCACATATCAGTATTAAGAAGTCTCAAGAGAGGTTGAGACAAGGATTTTCAACTACTAAAGACAATTCATGTAGATATATTCAATCTGATGTAAGTTAGACAAATTTTGTATATAAATATGTATATAAGTTTTGGTATATATAGAATAAGGGGGAGTATAGGACATTTTTGGAACCCTTTTCCATTGATTTCAAAGGGGGATTATAAACAATGAAAAATGTGCATATTATTCTCAGAAGGAGTCATGGTGGAATTATGCTTGAAACTTTTTGGAGAAGTTAAGTTCTATGTAGTAAGATAGTTTTTGCACACTTAGTCATTTTTCACTAAGTGTTGCCATAAATACCAAAGGGGGATATTTTTTGAAAGAGACACTACATACATGTTGTCATTGATGGTAGCTAAACATGAATTCCATGTATGAATAGAAGTAAGTGATCAAATTGAAATTTAGAGAGAGATTTGGCTAAGTACAGCAATGAAGATCACAATGTACAAGTCGTTTATAGAAAAAGGTACGGTGTTCCTTTCTAGGTTAAATTATTTTTGCATGCATCTAAGAGATGCATTATGGATTAATATAGATTCTAATTCCATAATTTGAAGGTACTGTGACATGTTGGGCAAGAGTTAGAAGGATTTGAGCAACGATACTTTATGTTTGATAGTTTGACAAGCTCACATGGTAATTTGTTTTTGGCACTAACTTTTATGATTCAATGGTAAATTTGACATAATTAGCTGCATAAATATGATTTTTTTGGAGGAAAATCAATTCAAATTGAGGATTTGGTCAACTTGGTCAAAACGTGCAATATTTCTCTAGGATGTTTTTGGTAGCCAACACGGGAGATCATATATGAGGTTGTGTACCTATATAATCGATGAATTATGGTTTATAGATAATATTTGGATGATATTTGATGCATATGTGAAGTGCACAGGTTAGTTCCATGTAGATTTGATGTAGGAAAGTGTGATGTGATAGTCTGATTAGCGAAGAATAGAGAGAAAGGCAATCAGAAGTAAAAGTGTATCATATCATATTAATGTGCTTATATATAATTGTAATCAATCATAATTGATGCTACATTATCAGTTCAAAAGATCTTGTGATCAATTTAGTGAGCTCTCTTGTAAAGGGTTGTAGTCCTAGTTGTAATTGAGCAGTGAGCTCTAGGTAGTATGCCTGAATGCAAGTGCATTCCTACACTATTGTAAGAAGATATTTTCTGTAGAGTATTTTCTTGTGGGTGTCATCCCCACCATGGTTTTTCCCATAATAGGATTTACATGATAAAAATCCATGTGTTATGGTCTGGTATCTATTTTATTTATGCTCTTGCACTTTACTTTTTGTTGTATGCATTAATTGGTTTGAGAATCAGTTTAACAAGAATTTTTTTTATAGAAAATTGATTCACCCCCTTCTTAATGTTCCTTCATTCCAACACTTAGACTATTTAATCATGAATGGTTAATAGGAATCTATAGTTTCGGTGCCATTGTTGGCGATGATGCTAAATCTTTATTTTGTTTTCATTTCTTATGCTTTCCTTAAGTATAGTTGTGTTTTCAATATATTAGAATTAAGAAAATATATTCTAGCACCCCATTTTTACTAACATTGTGTAGGGTTGAGGGAATTCTATGTTCTTCACTCTTGTATGCATCAAAGGATGGATCCTCGTGGAAGATTAGTCAATCAATCCAAGAAGAAATGACATCACAAATACCTAAAACTAAAGAAGAAATTCCTCGACAAATAGAGTTTGAGACACCAATGAAACACAACCTCAACTAGAAGAACTTAAGATGCTATTGCAAGAAGCCAACATGGCTTTGCTTCCAAAATATCCACTTGGTTCCCCTAGTTCTCATTCCTTAGGAAATAGTGGGGTGGGGAATGATGCTACTCCAAATTTCCACTTTCCCATAGTCCACCAACACAGGTTCATTTCTATGAAGTATATACCTTATTTTTCTATTCCAAACTTTCATAGACTAGTTACTGAAGATCCAAACACATTTCTCTTTGAGTTTAACATCCCGTGTCACAACTAGGATTACACCACTAATGGTCACCAATTGAATTTATTTCTTGCAACTCTCAAGGATTATACCCTGAGATGGTTCATGGGATTGGGGAGAAATGTTGTTGCAACATGAGATTACATGAAAGAAAAGTTCCTTAATAAGTTTAAAGATTACTGTAGGGGAGGAGATTTGTGAGGTGATGATATTATGATTCTTCAACCAAAGTCTAGTTTAGGTAGATAGCCTCAAATTTATGGTAGATCTTGGTTAGAAACTTTAGATCCATTTATTAGTTGAAGGTTAGGAGAAATGATAATATCAAATGGTATTGTAACTAAAAGGCTAGTATCGTACCCTCCATCTTAGCCACATCAAGAAAATGAACAATTCATCTAGCTAATTTAGGAGATGGAGAGGAGGATTCCTTTTCAATAATGATGATGATTGATAGGATCCCTATGCTCAACCTAGAAGATGATAAATTGTTGGCTCATATAATTTAGAATGATTATCAAAGGGATCTAGAAGATTTCAGATTCCTAGATTGCTTCTTGTCCATTGAATAAATTGCTTCCTGTAGCTACTACTAAATACTAGCTATCAATTTATGCAATATTACACAAGTTATTGCCACATACAACTAATGAAAGGACTCAATGCTTAAATGTTTCATCTATGAATCTTATTTTTATTCGAGTAGAAATTACCCCAGGGAGATATCTCAATATCAACAACAATCTTACACAAGACCAACAAAGTCAACTATTATTTGTTCTATAGGATAACAAGAAAACATTTGCCTGGAATTAGCAAGACATGAAAGGCCTTGAACCAAATCTTTGGACACATTGTAGATACATAAAGGATCATTGTCAACTAGTCAGACAATCACAAAGGCAAATGAATCTAGTAATTCATGTTATTGTTAAGGGTGAACTTCAAAAGCTATTAAATGTCGGATACATATACCCCATCTTTGATAGTCAGTGGGTTTCTCCTTTGGTGATTGTTCCAAAAAATGGTGGAAAATGGAGTCTTTTGATTATAGAGAACTCAATTCAGAAACAAGGAAGGACCACTTCCCTCTTCCTTTCATATACCATGTACTTGACTCTTTGGCTGGCAAATAATACTTTTCATTTCTTTATGGTTTTAGTGGGTATAATAAAAAAGGATAGCTCCTGACGATCAAGATACAACTACCTTTACTTTCCCATGAGGAACTTATGTATATATTGTCCATCCATTTGGATTATGTAATGCTTCTACTACCTTTCAGAGAGAAGTTCTTAGCATTTTCTTTGATCTTACTCATGATTGTACGGAAGTTTGTATGAATAATTTTATGAAATATGAAGACACTTATGAAGAAGCCTTACGTAATCTAAAGAAGGTGTTTTCCATATGTAGAGAACACAATCTATTATTAAGAAATGAGAAATTCTATATGATGATTCATGAAGGAGATGTCCTGGGCAACTATATATTAAAGCATGGTATACAAGTGGAGCTAATGAAGATAGAGGTCATTTCAAATCTGCTAGTTCCCTCTAAGAAAAGAGATGTCAGGATTTTTCTTGGGCATGCTAGATACTATAGATGCTTTATCAAATATTTTAGAAAGATAGCTCCTCCTTTGTACATACTACTTACAAAGGATGCTAAATTTACTTGGACTCGTGACTCTTAAGAAGCATTTTTAGATCTCAAAGATGTACTGACCAAGGCACCAGTATTAAGAGGACCAATTTGGACGCTGCTCTTCCATATCAACATTGATGCATTTGACCATGCTATGGGAGTTATATTAAGAAAAAAAATAAGGTACTGTTGAATATGCTAGTTATTACATTAGTAAAAACCTTCAATCTGCTAAGTTAAATTATACTATCACTACAAAGGAGATGTTGGTAGCTGTCTATGTCATAAATAAATTCAGACACTACATAACAGGTTATCAAGTATTCATACATACAGATCATGCAAAAATCAAGTATCTCATGAATAAACCTATTGTAAGTGGTAGATTGGTTAGATGTTTGTTGCTACTACAAGAGTTTTATATAAAAATAATAGATAAACTAGGAAGAGCTAATGTAGTGGTAGTTTTCCTTTCAAGATTTACTCCTGGGGGAGAGGAACATGTAATAGATGAATATTTCCCTTATGAACACCTCTTTTTCATTAATACTCAATCTCCTTGGTTTGTAGACATTGCTAACTACTTGTTGATAGGTTAAAAACCTCCACACTTCTCTCCAAGAGAGAATAGGCATCTTGTAGAGAAGATTCTACCTTATTCATGGATCTTAGGGTACTTATTCATAGAGGATGAAATTTTTGAAATTATTCATGCCTCTCATGGAGAGCCCTGCAAAGGACACTTTGCATCTTAGAGGACAACCATGAAAGTTATCAATACAGGATATTATTGGCCATCTTTACATAAGGATTTAGTTAACTATACAAGGAGACATGAAAAATGTTAGTAGTAGGATGCCCAAAAAAATTAGATGAAATGCCACTTCAACCCCAAATGGTTCTTTAACCATTTGATAAGCACGACCAATAAAATGCTCATCAAATAAAAAGGAATACACATTAGTCTGCATTGACTATTTGACAAAGTAGGTAGAAGTTAGAGCAATAAAACATGCATGAGATCAACGAAAACTTTAGTGGCAATTATTTGCCAATTGGCGAATGTCGCATATTGGTGAGTGGGGAATTGGTATTTTTTTTTCATATATTAGATTGACCCTATCACCTGACAATTATTAATATTGGGACCAATGCCCGGGCCCATCACCCATCACTTTATTTAATTTTCTACTTTTCTTACACATTATCACCAATGGAATCTAATTTTTGGTACTCATAAATTTTAAAAATTTGCCTATAATTTATATGCGACCCAAATGGACAGCCTATATTCGCCAATAGTTTTATACATATATATTTATAGGCTAGCCCAAATTTGCTTGGCATTTTGCAGACGCGTGTCTCAACCCGACCCGAATTTGCCAACTTTATTAATCATACCTTCGTATTGGACAACCCATAATCGCCTCGCAAATAACAAAAGATGTGTTAAAATTATGCGGGCTTTACCAAATTTGTATACCTTGACCTATTACCTCCCACCGAATTTTCCAAATAAGGATAGTATAAAAACATTTGATCAATAGAAAAGTCTCAGACTGTTGAGTGCAACTGCATACTGCATTGGCGAGTAGTGACTATAATTTTATTTGAGGCAAAGGTAAGTGATACTTATTCTGCGACTCTGTAATTTTGAGTTCATTATTATTTAGTGGTAACCAGTTAGCGAACACTAGTGACTAGGGAGAACTCAGACATGATTTTAGGGCCAATAAATCTAGAATCATATATATATATATATATTATAGTCTATTGTCACTTCTTCAACAATTTAACATTTTTTTTGCAGTGGAAGTCATTGGAGAATGGAGATGTTGAACAAAAATAAGGGTAACAAGAATAAGGGTAAGGCTCCTACAAGTGGAGAAATCCAAGAGAGGTCAGCAAAATGAAGAACCTTATCATCGTACTTTGGTCATGGTGTTGGAAATGTTTCTGTCCAAAATCAAGAAGCTACTTCATCACAAGTAGATTTTGAAGATTCACAACCTAAAACTACACGACATATTGAAGAAGTAGGCGGACCTGATATCTCAGATCACAATGAACTTGAAGAGGATTTTTAGTTAAATACCTAGAGTAGCCATAATGATATAATCGACTTGGATGAGACTGACAATGTCAGAGACGATGATGGTGCAGGGAAAAAGAAAAGACAAAACAATTCAAAAAATGATCGGAAGTGGGAGTTGTCGAGGAATTTTCAAATAGAATGGGTGTCAAAGTATCCATTCATTGAACCATTGGACAATCCAATTGAAGATCAGCCTCTGGTAGAATGCAGATGTAAGATTTGCACCAAGATAAATAAGAAGGAAAAGAGGTTGCAGTTAAAAATTGACACCATAGAGAAGCATATGGGTAAAGTTTACAAAAATAAAACCATAGATGGAGTTGAAAAATTAGTGATAAGATGGAAAACAATGGATGAATCTCTGCATGTTAGGAATGCAAAATTATATGAATTTCACCTGAATATATAGACAAAGCCTACTCAAGTTAAAGGCTCTATTGAAGCTTGTTTTGGAAAAGCATTGGAAGTAGAACTAATGGGAAAATTTGTTCAGTTAAGTGTTGTTTTTAATATTTTGAGCAGAGGGTGTCCTATGATAGACTACCCATCATTAAGTGCTTTATAACACTTTTTGAAAGTTCCTAACTATCCTAACAGTCACTGGTCAGTAAATAGTGGATGGGAATGGGCAAGTTGTCTTGCCGATGTTGAAAAAGAGGATCTAAAGGCAAAAATTAAAGAGTGAAATTTTATTGCATTGTCTTTAGATGAGGTTACAACAGTAGATAATACTTTGTGGGTATGCATGCATGTTTATACTGTACACAATTTTGTCCGCCAACCTCATCTACTAACTGTTGCTAAAATGAAGGATAATGCGACAACTAAAAATCTATTTGAACTAGTAAAGAGATCTCTAATTGAATATGGAGGTATAAATGACATGACGATTGCCAATAAGTTGGTGTATGTTGGAGCGGATGGAGCTTCAGTAATGCAAGGCTAAAGGGGCGGTCTTTGCATAAAGATACAATCTTCTTGTGTGCCATACATTACTCCCATTCACTGCATGGCCAACAGAATGAATCTAGCTCTTGGAGTTGTTAGCAAGCATGGTCAAGTACAAAAAAATGAAGTTTTAATCAAAGAGCTCTACCAATACTTCTGTCGAAGTCTGAAATGACTGAGGGAATTTCAACACTTTGCTAAAGGACTAACCAACGGGAACAAGCTTCTGAAGGATAATGATACTAGATGGATCTCTTTGGATGGACCAGCACATCGAGTGTTTTTAGAATATCAATCGTTGCTTGGTCTAATGAACTCAAGTCATGAAGAAGCAGGGATACCCAAATTTCTTGAGCTGCTATGAAGGTTAACTAATGTAGAGACACTCTTAATGTTAGTAGGTGTTTTCCCCCTGCTAGAGGAAATGATAAATATAATGAAAAAGGCCCAGCAAAGAGCAATGTATATTGTAGAATATGCCACGCTTCGTAAATTGACATGCACGACGCTAGATAATCTCTATCGATCATGTGATGATTTAAAATTTGCCAGCTAGCTTAAGATCACAGATTTGGACAATCCTGACAACTTTTTAAAGATCGGTGTAAACGGGGAGTTATGTGCAGAAGTATGCAAAGTTGAGATACCAGTGTACTACTATGCCAAGGTTGAGTTTGAGGAACTAGGAAGGAAGAATAGGAAGTGAGTATCAAGTATTAAAAGGGAATACTTTACCAAGATCATTGAGTCTGTAACTGCTTCTGTGAAGCACATTGCCTATGATCTTACCTCATAGATTAGATTAAGATTCCCTCTAGTCAAACTACTTGAATCCATGTCTATTGTGTTTCGTTGATATTGGAGTATGAACAATTCAAAGGATTATCAAAATAAGCTACTAACCTTGATAGATCATTTTTGAAAAAACATAGAGTTAAATGGAGTATCTCTAAATGGAATTTTAGATGAATCTCGTTTGAGAGAACAATCGGGCAGTTTTTCACAGATAATGAGGGAACAATATAATATTATGGAGAACCCCCACGAAGATCGATCAACAACAAGGCTTTGGAAATATCTAGCTGAGAGTGAAATGTTGATTGATTCAATATCAAAAATTTTCAAGCTTGCTGATTTATGTCTGACCATGATATTGGGGTAGGTGGAGGATGAGAGAGTTTTAAGTGCTTCGGGGTTCCTAAAGTCAAAGTTAAGAAACAAACTAGAAAATAATTTGGAAAATTTCTTGAGGCTCTATACATCCAGGTATGAAGTTCATACTTTTTCTTACGACAAGGCACTGAAATTGTGGAGGAATAAAATTCAGAGAAGAGGGCTGGGCAACATTTCAAACCAAAGTGGGAGTGCTAGAGACAATGATGTGACTATCATTGAATCATGTACTGGTACTGGTACTAGTAATGATAGCATTGAAGTTGAGTTAAGCGGAGGTATGCAGAGTGCATAAAATATATCAAAGAACCAAGGAGGCTATGAAGTTGATGGCGATGAACCCGAGGATCCCGATAATGAGATGATGTGGCAACTTGAACCTTTGTAGAAGTAGCAGGTCCTAGGTATTTATTAAACTTTCTTCTATAGTCTACTATCAGTTTTTGTATCTCATCATCATTCATCAATCATGCATAATATCATATTCCAATGTCAAAATTCAAAAACATGAATGTGGTTGATAATCTCATGAATTCTACAATTAATAATGGTTTTCTTTTGCATTATTAAGCTCATATGGTACAATTCTTAAATATTTTTTAATTTTTTGAAAACATAGCAGTTCATATGATATAATTCTTAGAAATAGAGATTCTCATTAATTTATTTACAAATATGACACAATGTAACAATTCATTTGTTAATAGTAGTAAGAAGTAGAACACAACTTTGTATGATTCTGTTTGCAAAACTGAATTGACAATTAATTATGACTCAAGAGTCAATACCCAATTTCAATTTCATTACCCTTAGCAAATGACCATGAATCCCCTTTTATAGAAACAAGGGAGCAACAATAGCTTCAGGTTTATTTTCCTAATGTGAAGTCTCAAAATCAAAATCAGTAAGAGTCAAGACCAGTACACCATCTCTACAACTATACATTTTTGCATTTAACAGACTGGTTCAGTAAATTAGCAATAGCATTATAGCATCTGCTACATTGATCCTGTTAAAAAAACAAAGTTCAAACTAGTTACTTTTAACTCAATTCAAGCCAATAGATAAATAATAAAGAGATGACTGAAACTGAAAGTACTTTCACATACTATTTTTGATTAGATGATTATGCTAGTTTGTTTAATAAGCTCCATTCTACATTTCTTGGAAGGTTAATATTTGTCAAGTTATAGTAGATGAACTGCAACCTCATCAGCCATTAATACTTGTTAGACTGACTTGAAAGCAATGATCCTTCCAATATTGCATTCAAATTTGTTAATGGTTTGATGTAGTTTGCAATGCCTTCATGAGTTGTGTCCTGAGGAAGCTTGCCTAAATCAGTGCTCATTGTCTCCTCCAACAATTTTTTGTAAGCTTCTCTTCCAATGAAATTCGTTAATGAGTTACTAGAACTAGGGATTGGCAAACCATGACCTATCATTTTGGTTGTTGTTTGATTCATCTTGGCAAGATTTATCTCAAATAAGGCAAGAGTTTCCTCTTTTTCCTTTAGTTTCTAACATTTTTGTAAGACAGAGGTTTCTTTTATTGATGCAAGAGTGCGGTCATGAACTCCCTTTCTTACCAAATTCCTGTCACTGGTTGTGTTGATTTTATTCAAAATCTATTTTGCAGTTTTCTCTCTCTGACAAATTTTTTTGTTATTGTCAATGTGCTCTTTGAGCTTCCCAAAAACATCTCTAAGACTTTTGTTCAATTCAAACCAATCACACAACCTATCACTAGTCACCTTTATTTTCCCCCAAAGGTCTCTTTTTATTTGCTTGACTATTATTTTCATTTGGTCATTCAAGTTGTTTTCATAAGTTTTAATTGTCTTTTTTTCCTTCTTTAGGTCTTCTCTCAATTCTAACAACTGGTGTTCACTCTATTTTTTTTTTATTTTCTCTACTTCCTCTTCCCACTGGTTTGCTTTCTCTTCCCACTATTTTGCTTTTACCCTCTCATCCTCCAATTATTTCTTTAATTTATTGTTTACTTGTGCCACACTCTCCATGCTTTTGTACAGATTTACTGAAGAGGCTTTTTCATCCTCTAGATTTTTATTGCTCTCTTCCAATTTTTCCCTCACAAATTTTTGTTCTGCCTCCATATATTCTTGCTGAACAATTACTTCTTTAGAGGATGAATTTTTTATCCTTTTCTCTAATTATTTGCACCTGTTATCTGTTGCTTTCTCCTTTGCCTTTTAATTTGCTAGGTCTGCCTATAACTTTTCTATTCTGTCCTGAAGCTTTCCATTCTCTCTCTCCAACTTCATCATTGAACTGTAGACAACTTGCTTGGTCATTTTTGACACATTTATCTTGTCCACATTTTTAATTTTTGATAAATCCATTTGGAGGGTGCTAACTTGAAATTCAGATGGATCTATTTGACTCTCTGGTGGATTGTTATCTCTAGCTGGGAGAATAAAAACCATGAACTCCAACATTTCATTCTTTGGATCACATGTGGGAAATAACCTAGTTGATACAGGTTCTGCATCACAACTTGCAACAGTTACATCTCTCTTCAATGTCTTAGTATTTTGTCTATTCCTATTTTTTGTTTGTTCAAAGTTCGTTACAAAATCATTGTAACAAAAATTAAGGTTTTCTGACACAATTGAAAGTTTGAAAGGTGAAATAGAACTTGCAGCTATGTATGAGCTTCCACATGTGGTTCTAATAATTGCACCATGAGAATTAGTATTAGTAAAACCCTGACCCATTACAAGTGGAGTATTTGGACTATTCAGAGGGTTTTGTCCTGAAGGTGTGGCAATTGTTGGACTCACAGTCACAGACACCATTGGCATTATTGTCATAACCTTTTGCTTCTTTACACTGCCTTGATCTCTGGGATCCACTAATTTTGTGTCTAGTTGTAATGTCCTTTTTGGACCACTAATACTACCCATGCCATCCCCACCAGTGGTAGTGGCACTTGATTCAGATTGAATCTGAGTGCTTGGAAAAGTTGGAACTAGATTTGAAGCTGGAACAAATGAAGGTGGAAGGGTACGAGACTGAGTAGTACCTTTTTCTGATGAACTTCCAATTAATGGTCCCCTACCACATTTTGGTGGAGTGGGTGTGGCAAGTGGATACCAATTCCCTTCTCCTGTGGGACGCAGACCACCCCTACCTGGAAAACCCATTTTTCTACCATCTCTGCCCCTTTGCCATATTTTTATTTTGTTGACGCACTGACTCCAGTAGCAATTTTCACAGAATCCCACCCATCAAAATTAGTATCTTGATCATCATAATCACTAGGATGTGCTTGACCAGGATGCTCCACATTCCACAAATTGCTAAATATTTCTTCCTCGTCCAGATCATAAAGATTTGCAGAGGTCTTTGGCTCGCCGAGATTCTTCCTCATTTCCCAAAAATCTTTAATTTTGGTTGCAGTCCAATTATCATCTTTACATTGAAGCGTTATTTTGTTTGAAATAACTTTTGTAGATGGTTGAGCAGCTTGCTGGTAGAAATTGCAGGATGTCTTTTGCTGCACTTTTACTTTCTGCTTGTGCAATGCAATAATTTGTGATGACAATTCCTGTATTGAAATATTATTTTCAGTGGCGTATTTCTCCATCTCTTTTTTGACCTTGTCCGAGGACTCCATGTTTTTATTTTTTTCTATCTATGGCATACTTTCATGTTGACATTTACTTGCGAAGCTCCCATTCGCTCTAAGCTTTGATCCAATTATGTTTAGTGGATCATACTGCCAGTGACTGTCTACAACAAAGTGAAAAATTGAAAAAAATCCTCTACCACTTTGAATCCTCTTCTCTCAAATGTGAACCCTCCCAATGAGAAAGGCAAGGAAGGAAATATCATTTTCTTTTGCTGACCATTAAAGAGTGCATATGTGCTCTCCATCTTCCGAACATATTCTAATGCAAATACCCTCTTTGTAACATGTATTGGAAGTTTGTAGGGTTCTATAGCTAAACCATAAAACCTTAACATAGTGTAGTCTTCCATGAAGTACCAGTAAGCCAATTGTATTTGAATTCTGAGTTGAATGCAATATCTACAAGACACAGGAAATCTAGGCAACAAAGTGCTTGTAATTTTATGATACATAGGTACAAAAATGAAGTCTACAAAATTTTTATAGTTCCTTCTGTTATCACTCATCCTTATCTGAGGTGTCCATTCATATAGTGCATTTGGACCTGACTTTGAAGCTTGTTTATCTAAAATATTGCACGATGCTTTGCTAAAAGAAGATAGCACAAGTAGGTTGTGAACCTAAATGTCTTCTGTGAACCTCTTTTAATCATTAGCAATTGTTCTTGCATGCAATGAACAGTGTGCTCAATGAAATTATATTTTACTGGTTCTTTTTCACAATGAATATGAAAAATCATTTCAAGAATGTTGACACCCACTTCTTTTTTACTATCCAATCCCAAATAAAATGCTATCAAGGAAATACTATCCTGAACCCATTGCACAAAAATATCATAATCATAAGGAGGCTTATGATCCGGATCTAGACTAGAACTGCTTGTTATTCCTCTGACATACGAATCTTTCTTTTTTGCATCTATTTTTTTTATAAGTCTCTACCAGCTTTCCCAGGTCAATGTGCACGTTTGATTTTTGTGCTTCAAACCCTAGGTCCAACAGACTAGCAAATTTAGTCTCTGTTATCGACAAAATTTCCTCCTAAGTATTTTTATTGACAATTGCTTTTCTATTTTCATCATAACTTTGGGTGCAGAGCATGACAATTTCTGGACGAGGGAATACTTGAGGTAACACCATGTGTGCTGACCCAACAACCCACGGTGCAATTTTATTTGTCTTTGCCTTTAACGTGTTGTTAAATGGACAAATTTTTTGAATCCTTCATTGGATCTTTCCACTTATTTTCAAGTGCAAATCTAATTTCCATGATTCCCTTATTTCCATGGATAACAAGATAAAAAATATCATGGAATTCATCAGTGAAACCTGATGTTTTAACCAATTTGTGGAAGTCTATTATCTCTGTTTCCTTTATTTGGCCTTTACTCGTACTCTTGGTATTTTTTTTTCTGATCATGGACCGTGGTATACTAGTGACAACTACAATTTACAGGTATGTTTGAAAATTCAACCCTAATTCTACAACTACAATCTAAACAGTAAACCTCTAGATTTGAAAAATTTAAAGGGTGGGACGTGGGTGTTCAGGATTTTACCCAGAAATTTAATTTGTGCAGATTGTGAGTGGGAAGAGAGCTGAGAGACTCTGTTTCATTCCTCAATCCTCAACCTAGAAGTCGTAACCCCTTTCTGAATCTCCAATACAGTATTCTATAATACTAGTAAGAACTAAAAATATAAAAACTTAGGTTAAAATTGTACAATAGTGAGTAGTATTGAATCGTTAGTTGTGACTCGTTTTAACTTTTATTGCTTCTCCAGATATCTGAGGTCACTAGGACACGTGTCACTTAATTGTTTGTTCTGCGGTCAAATTAAGCTTATTACAAATGTTAAGTTACTCTTTTACTCCAATTATTATTTTAATTAAACTTAACTTAGTGTACACATGTCATGATTATGGAATAGGTTTGCAAAAATGGGGTTTATTTTCCCTTTCAGCCCAAAATACACCGCACGTCGTTGATCTATGCTCATCCAATGGTCGCTGGTTTCTTTTAATCTTCCTTTATCTTTCGGTCGTCACTCGTCATCGAGTGACACCGATTGAATGAGTGTACACATGTCGTAATTTTGGAATAGGATTGCAAAAATGGGATTTATTTTCCCTTTTGTCCTAAAATACAACATACATCATTGATCTATGCTCATCCAACAGTCGGTGGTAGTCACCATCATTTGTAATTGTGGCGAGTCCCATTTATTTACTTTGAATTATATCTATCGGATGACATTGATTGTGTGAGTGGTCACATGTTGTCCAATTAAATGAGTGTACATGTGTCATGATTTTGGAATAGGATTGCAAAAATGAGATTTCTTTTCCCTTTTGGCCCGAAATGCACCGTACATCATAATCGTTGATCTCTTCTCATCCAACGGTCGCTGGCAGTCACTATCATGTGTGGCGGGTCCCATTTATTTACTTTGAATTATATTTATCAGATGACATCGATTGTGTGAGTGGTCACATCACCATGTGTCGTCTAATTGAATGAGTGTACAAGTGTCGTGATTTCAGAATAGGATTACAGAAATGGGATTTCTTTTCCCTTTCGATCTGAAATACAACGTATGTCGTTGATCTCTGCTCATCCAACAGTCGCCATAAATACAGTTACACGTAACACCATACACCAAAAATTTATTAAATTTAAATAAGATTAAATATTGAAATTGTCTAATATAAAAATAACTAATTAAATTTAAAATATTTCAATCACAGATAACTGTATAATACTATAATTATTTATTAATTTATTACTAACCATAATTCATAAAATGCTTTAAACTTTTACAATTCTACATTCGTAGTCGCACACATGACACATAATGATAATTACATTTGTCATTGAGATGGAAAAATTAAGTTAATACTCTTAAATAAATCACACATACATTAAACATTGTTACCTTTTTTTGGTTCATAATACATATTATATGATATCATATATTCACACATCGATTTGGCAATGTAAATGGGCATATAATTTATTATTATTATTTATCAAAAGTAAAGTCTAAGATCTTTAGATTTCTTTACAAAATTGCAATTAAAAAATATTAAGTCTTCAGATTTCTTTACAAAATTGCAATTAAACAATATTACGCAGACAATCTATTATCTCACACACTAATACGAGTCTCGTTTTCGGAGGAAGATAGAAAAATTACAATAATTATTAAGAGTCAAACAAAAAAAAATTCATTAATTATTTTGAAAATTTACATCACTAATATTATAATATACTTTATAATTATAGAGTTTAATAGTTAACTTTAGACTATAGTCGCACCGTAAACACCTACAAAATGGGAAGTATGTTTACCCACAAAATGGGAAGTATCCAAATAGTTACAAAATTTTTTGCCACAAGGGCACTGGTTGATCATATAAGAAAAAACAAAAAACAAAATGAAATGTAGAAACCCATTTCAAGAACATAAACACTAAGGGTCTTCATCTCCATCCTTGTCTGAGAAGAATTGTCTGTTGAGGATAATCTCCCCAAATTCATCGAGCCAGTTGTAGTCCGTCTCCTCAAAGTCATCGAGGTGAAACCACTTATATAGGAAGTCCCTCCCCAACCGCACCCACTTTCGATTCCGCATCAGCTTCCTTTCATTAAGGTTCAGTAGGAAGGGTTGCCTTTCCACATTGCTTCCTCGCTGTATAATCTTTTCAATTTCATCAGTCCAAGGGATACCCAACCCCGGTTCTGTGAAGACAATGACTTGGACTTCATCCACTAGAAATTGATCCTTGAAAACAAACTGTAGCAGCATAAGCATGTCTACCTTCTCTCCTCCAAGGTCGAGAAGAGATTCCAGGAAGTGAGACGTAATGTTTGTGCTAATGCGGTATCTCTTCTCATTGTGAATGAACTCATGGCCGATCACCATCAACACAACATTCTTAATGAAAGAGCCCACTTCCTTGCAAATAGAAGTGAGTACTTTGTCTGGTATCCTACCCAAAAAGGGATTTTTCTCATCAGTGGATGTAGTTCTTAACCTAATTGGTGTGTCCATCTCTGCCTAAACTTAAAACCTAAATCTTCAAACTACACAAAAAATTGAAATTCGAGGGCCAAGGCTGAAAGGAAAAAGCAAATTAAAATTGATGAAGAAGCAAGCAAGAATGTCTATTAATATCCCTGTTCCATATCTTTAGGTAAATCATTTCCATTAATGCAGGAGTGTGGGAAATTACTAATATAGTCAGTGGTCACTATACTAATAACTACAGTTTGTACTAGTACAATTTTGGAAACCGTGTGAATTTCCTGATGGCTAAAGACTGTCACTGTCACTCTGAAAAGACATTAATTTTGAGAAACTGTGCCTGAGATAAAACTCTAGCCATTGATCTACATCAATCAACGGTCTCGAATACTACGTTTACAAATTAGGGTTCTAAATAAACAGGTTTAAGGTACATGTCGATAGTATCAATGGTTATAGTTGATAGTACAATGTACATACCACGTGCAGTTGCCAAATGTACATACCACTTGTAGTTGCCAGTGACGGCAGAAAACTCTAGTACCAAAGAGGCGATATTAACTTGATGTGACTGGTAGTCCAAAAATTCTAATTATTAGATGTTTTATGAATTGCCATTTGGCATTTTCTAATTTTAGATTTTAGTTTTACTTTAAAGTTTCAAGAATAACTACTCTAAAATTTCACAATTTGGTAGTCGCACAGTCACACATGTGACATGATACATGTAAAAGTTAAGTAATATTACTGTTAACTAAATAACATGCTGTCATACATTAACAATTTAACATTTGTTTGGTTCATTTTCAATTTCACAAATTATAAAATCACATATGTCACGACTCACACATACATATTTTACAATTAAATCCTTAAAAACAAACTGAAATGAAGTTGCAAAATTTTCATTAATATTTTCTATAAATTTACAATATTTGGAATTTTGGACTTGTAGACTTTCACTTGAAGTCCTTACAAAACTTTAAAGACAAAACCTACTATAGTGAAAATTTCAAAATTTTCAAGTGGATGCCATAGGGACACAACACTAAGGAATTTATCCTCCGTCTAAGTAGAACTTTCCAGAGATGACAAGCTCTGTGAATTCATACAACCATCTATAGTCCACCAAGTCATCCAACAGAAACCATTTGTGAAGAAAATCCCTACCAATCTGCGCCCATTTCCTAAGGCGCGTCAACTGCTGAACATCCAGTTCAAAAGAAAAGGTTGAATGACCACATCTTTGTCTGACTCAAAAAGATTGCATATATCACTTGCCCAAGGGATCCCCACCCCTAATTTTTCATAAACAACAACCTCAACAACGTCACCCAAGAATTCATGTTTGAATAGCTTCCTTAACAGAAGGAGCATATCCACCTTCTCTCCCCCGAGGTCCAAAAGAGATGCCAAAAAATGAGACGTAATGTCCGTGTTAACTCGGTACTTATCAACATTTTCTAAAAATTGATGGCCCAACACCATCCTCACAGCCTCATTTGTGAAGGCTCCAAACTCCTTGCAAACTGATTCAAGGGTTTGGTTTGAGACCGGGCCCAAAAAGGCCTTCTGTTCCTCCGCAGACATGCTTATCAAACGGATAGGAGTGTCCATCTTCAAAAAACAACTGCCACAATATATGAAATTATACTAATACAACCTAAAAACCAAAACCAGAGGCAATCTTTCAAGCACTAGCAAAGGCAGACCCAAACCAAAGGAGAATTGAAGAAGGAAATGTAGATCATCTATAAATAGCCCTTAATTCTTTCTCTAACCTAATTAATTCATTTGTCCTTCAAAATTCTGTATATCTTTCATATTAAAAGCACAGTCATTCATATTAAAAGCACGAGTGTGTGAAATTAGAAATAGCCAGATTTAGTGTCAGTGATAAAACATTTCTTTTATTAATGACAATTGTGATACATTATCAACCGTCCACCTAAACAGATGTAAGACTTGATACGTGTAAATAATGAT
>MU226799.1:1961619-1995886 GCA_018584345.1 Thuja plicata | reverse complement strand
CATTCATCTAGGATCATCAAACGGTCTCAAATAAGACATTTAACATTATAAAATGATGGATGTTACTGTTAGGTTGCGTGTCGATGTAATTTTTTGTGCTTATGGATACCAACATGTGTTTAATCTGCAAACAAGTTATTAGTTGGTGTTGGCCCACATGACGCATTGACAAGTCCCATCTTTTGGAAATCGCCAATAAAATATTTATTTTTCCCATACTTAACGATAGATTAGCCAAAAAAAATATTTTTTTTCAAAAGGCACATAAAATTCGCTAGCACAAATATTTTTTTCCCTTCAACAAAAAATCATTCGCCTCATATATTATAATGTATTTACTTCAAAAGAAAAAAATCTGCCTCACAATATATATTTTCCCCACATTAATGTATTATTCGCTAGGATTTTATGGAATTTTCGTTGGGCAGGGAAAAATCGCCTTCGCCTTTATATTATTTTCCTAATTTGGAAATAAAATTTGCCATCATCAAGAAAAAATTTCCCTTAAATTAATTTGTGATTCGCCAGGATTTTACACTTTTTCCTAGGAGGGGGTTTCTTAAAGTTATCACTGCATGAGATAACAAGGTTGCAAAATTTATTTATGAGGAAATATTTACTTGGTATGGCGTACCAAGGGAAATGGTCTCAGATCAAGGACCACAGTTTACTTCACTACATACTCATGAATGAATATAAGATCATACACAATAAATATACCCCTTATCATCCTCAAGAAAATGGTCAAGACAAGGTATCAATTAGGAACATTGAGGAAATTTTAACCAAAACTCTGGCACTTCATAAAAAATATTGGTCCACTAGATTGTATGAAGCAATATGGTCTTACAAAACTACAAGGAGAACTACTATAGAATGGACCCTATTTAAATTAGTATATGAGGCCAAATTTGTTATGCCTATAGAGTTTGAGCATAAGACATTGAGGACAACTTTGGAGCTTCGCATAAACATCTCAGAATCATAGAGGCAAAGGATACAACAATTGAATGAATTGGATGAACTTAGAAAGGCTATAGTCAATAGAACTAAACTTATTCAATCCTAGAGGATCAAATGGTATGACTAGAATATTACATTAAAAAATTTCCAACCATGTGATTTGTCACTTCTTTTTTATTCTCACTTTAGGGATCATCGGGGCAAATTTCAAACGCATTTGTTCAAACCCTATGAAGTAGCTAAAATTTTTACCAATGGTTGAGTGAGGTTGCAAAATATAGATCCAGTTAAGTTTTCATTATTGGCCAATGGACATCGGTTGAGACTTTACAATAAACTAATGGTTCATGAAAACTTTCTAAACAGTGCTCGCCAAGAGGCATTTTCTAATCTTCCTACAAACTCTCCTCCAGAAGTTTCAAATGTTCATGCTTAAAATAGCTTAGGTATGAATAAATAAGTTTCCTTTATAAGGGAACACTAGTTAGTAATAATACATACAACATTTACTGCACTTCATAGCCAAGGGATCATGCACACATGACCTAATTAAAATTGCATCAACAAATGTCAGCATCCACGTCAACTTAAAGCTGACACATGGACACCTATGAATTTTTTTGTGCTTTCCAACTCACATGAATTCTGGGTTACTTATAATTTTTATCCATCATATTTCTAAGATCAGTTGCTCGTACCAAATCTTTGACTCTACTTATCATTTGCACATATTTCAAATTTGGGTTCATCCAATGAATATAGTGTGAACTCAAAAAGGTACGTCATAATCATTTATAGAATACGTAATATTGTATCATATTTTATTCTATAATTACCATTACTATATTTTATATTAAATATATCAAATGCGTATTACTCTATTTTCACATCATAATTCAAACCATCCTCTTCAAACGTGAAGACCCATTTTTTATTTGTAGTTGGGGAGGGATTTGAATGTTTTGTGATTAATATTAGTTTTTATGCATAATGTTTGAACGTGCAAGAATTAACATGAGTTGAGACTTTCTTTCAAGTAACCATATTGCATCAATTAGTTATAAAGAGATATGAGTTCTGATTACGTAAAAATAGGTTTTACAAGGACCCAAAACCATCAACAAAACTGTTCCATAGCATCTTGGAAAAAAATCCACATCATCTAAGAGGCCTACAACCTAACAGCTGGAAAAACACAAAAAACACAAAAAGAGACAGATAAGGACAACAAAAATATAGGACACTGGGCAA
The DNA here is from genome assembly GCA_018584345.1 of Thuja plicata. Lineage (NCBI taxonomy): Eukaryota > Viridiplantae > Streptophyta > Pinopsida > Cupressales > Cupressaceae > Thuja > Thuja plicata. Next base: position 1,993,672 of record MU226799.1, on the reverse strand, counting down.
GACAACTAAATGCTCTTCATTAAATCTTGCACCTGGATCACCATAAGCTGCATCTACTATGTAAGGTTCTTGATCTCTTCCAGCTCCTTATTGTCCTTGGATCCTAAATTTCTAGTGATTTCCTAAGTATGTTTGCCCGGTCCCATAGTATCCTTCTGCTCTTTCCCAGCTTTGTCACCCTTTTTCTGTTCCATCTTCTCCAGGATCTTTGCATGCTTAGTATTAACATGAAGGCTAACTAGGATTTTCTCCCTATCTTGCACATGGTGTCTTCCATTTTGTCCACTCTGTTATGCAGCAAGTGGAGTTTACCATCGAAATCCCCCTCCACCACCTCATCCTCTTTCTCCTTCAATCACTTTTCCATTTAACAAACTTAGCCACCATTTCCACAAAGGAATCATTTCTTCCAACCACATCTTTCATCTCATCAAGGCAAAGTGCAACTGGTTTATCCCCAACACTAATTTTTTTTATGAGGTTAACCTCACCTCTCATGATCTGCATTTGCTTTTTAATATTAACGATTTCATCCAACATTTTACCCAAAGTGTAGGTAAAGTCCAATAGACAGTTCTTTTTTTTAGTAATATCATCCAACCCACTAATATCCATACCAGTATCCACATTAGCAGGGTTCTCAAAAACTTTGGTCTCAGTATCTTTTTATAAACTATTCACAATATTCTCCACACTCTAGTTAATACCCTTCTATAGATTCTCCTCCGTATTCACCATGGGAATTTGATCTTGACCCATATTACCTGTATTATCCTTCTTCTTTTTCTCTTCCAGTATTTCATTCCCCAAGTTTATCTCAGTGCTCTGCTCCTTTTTCATATCTTCATCCGCCTCCAAGGACAGAACAATTCTCCTTTTACTTGGGTTTTTTTTTCTTTTTTGTTCCTCTTTTTTAAACTTCCAGTGATCTCCCCACACTTCCTTTTCTTACCCTCTTTCCCCTTTTTGTTCTCATTCATCATCCTCAGTTTCCTTTTTCATTTATGAATCCTCCACAATAACCTTCATCTAAATTTTCTTCAAAGATGAGCCTTTTGCCTTCTTAGGAGTATGAACCCATAAGGTAACTCCTCTACATCCTCTGTCTCCTCACCAGATATATTATCTTCCTCATCTCCTTCTGTGTCCTCCTCATCCCTAACATTCCTCTTCAGAAAGGGTTTCTCCACCTTTTTCATTTTAAGAAGGTCATAGAAAAGAAGCATAAGGCCCTGGTGTGAAGCATGATCACCTTTCGGATCCTTCTAAAGACTAGTAATGGTAAAATCTAGTGAGCTCAACAAGTAAATCGGAAGGCTAATTTTAACATTATGCCTAAAGTGGTTCAACAACATAAAGTGATGTCCATAAGCTCTGGTAAATCTACTATCGAGCTATTTGTAATTGATTACAAAAAATAACACGTCTCCATGACTTGGAAATGCATTTAGGGTTATGGTAGGAGGTATCCTCCTTCACCAGTCTCACCTTTTCCTCCTCCTTGGCTATAAATTTCTCCCAGGATTTGTGAGAGATGCTTCTATCTCTTTAAAACTTGAGCCCTTCCATACTCATTCCCATGGATTCAGCTATAATTTCCCCTGTTACCTCCATAAGTTGGTTCCCCACAAGAACCTTCCCATTCTTCCAAGTTTTGGAAAATTTCCTGGTAACCATAGAGTTTACATCATGTAATCTCTCCATGAAAACTGTCATCCCTCCTTTCTTCAGGATATTCCAAATAACCTTATTATCCTTCCACTCTTCACGATTGATAGGTTTGAAACATTTCTTGCTTCCTCCCATTTTTTTTCTCTTTGTGGAAAAACATCAGTTTCACTGTAAGAAATTATATTGTTGTTGTGTAATAAAATGGCTTCTTTTGGCTTGGCAAAAAACACCTAGAATCCATGCCAACTTAGGAGCATCATCACCAGAATGTACTTCACCCAGAAGAAGTAATTATGCCACCTCACTTTGTAATCAAAGATCTTCATTAAATTTACTATTTAAAAACATTTTTGGCTTGCTCCGTAAATGGGCACTTTCCATTAATGATTTTGTCTAAAAATTCATTTCATCCCCATCATTCCAATGTGTCAGCATCTCCATATTGCATGCCATGTTTTCTGCCCAGTCAACAATACCATTGGTTTCCCTAAAATTATGCGTTATGACACAATCTTCAAAAGATCTGATTAAGATTTTAGCTTTTTGCATAACATTGTAAATAGACCAGGAATCTTCAAAATCATCATTAAGACATTTTATTATGTTAAGGGAATCACATTGGCCTCGACAACATGGTTTGTTTGAAAACCTAAAGATATAACTCTTATACCTTTACAAACCCCATGCTCATCTCTTATCACCATACCACACCCTTCCACCCATGGGTTCCCTTTCGATGCACCATCAAAATAAACTTTCATCCATCCCCTTGGAGGGCAGTCCCATCTAGCTTCATCTCTCCTAGAATTTTCCTTGCATTCTCTCATGTTACATTTTATTTTCCAGTTATTGAAGAAGGCAATGTCCTCCAAATAAGAGGGTTCCACAAGGACATCCTTTAAATATAAATTCTCCATAAAAATTATTTTGATCTTATGGAACACCACTTTCTCATTGGAGACTTTGTTTCTGAAGATTATCTCATTTCTTTCTTTCCAAACCCCCCAACAAATACAGGGTAAAATGAAATTCCAAATCTTAGCAACAGTTTCATTCCTAGAGGGAGGAATCCATGAAGTGAAAAATCTCTGCAAATCCTTAGGGATAACCCAATCAACATTAAGAAGTTTAAAGCATTCCCCCCATATACTACGCACTTAAGGGCAATGAAGAGTCAAGTGATTAACTGTTTCCTCATCCTGATTGCATAAATAACATCTGTTGACCAAAGTAATACCTCTTCTTCTCAAATTGTCATTTGTAAGAACCTTGTTTTGAAGCATTATCCATAAAAAAGACATTAACCTTAGGAGTTTGACCTTTAATCCAGGCCTTAGCCCAGCAAGGTTCATTTAAATTCTCAAAATCCTGATGGTACAAAGAGGATATAGAAAAGTTCCCATTTGAGCTACACTTCCATATGTAGCTGTCTTCTTCTTTAATCAAAGTAAAATAATTTAGGATTTTATTAAGCTGTCCCATAGATTGATCAATAATAGTAAGGTCCACCCAATGATCCCTTTCCCAATAATTAGCAACCTTGACCCCAAACCTCAACTTGCACTGATTCTCAAAGTCCTTCCAATCAAGGATCTCCTTCAAAGGACTATTCATCAGCCAGTCCTCTTTCCAAAAAAATGTTGTCCTTCCATTTCCAACTTTCCATTTAACACCTTTTCTAACAATTTCCTTATTCTCTAAGATATTTCTTCATATAAAGGACCCCCAAGAAACATTAACATTACTAAGAAATCTTCCAAGATTAGGATGCTCCTTGTATTTATTATCCCATATTAAGGTCCATTCACCCTTAGACTTGTAGTATCTCCATATTAGCTTAGCAAGAAGGTGATCATTTATGTTTCTTATTTTGCGCAAACCAAGTCCCCCTTTATTCATAGGTTTGCAAACCTTATCCCAAGCAATAAGAGCTATCCTTTTATTTTTTTCCATTCTAGTCCACAAGAAATGTTTTTGGATCTTCTCAATAGCTTCTCCAATTTTTTTTGGGATTTTTGAATATGCTAAGTGTATAAAGAGATAAACCTTCAAGAGTAGATCTAAGAATTTGAATCTTACCAGCTTGACTCAACAACATACCCTTCCAACCAGCCAGTTTACTATGAAATCTATCCACCAGAGAACTTCAGAAAGAGTCACGGGGCTCCAAGTAAAGAGGGAGACCAAGGTAGGTACTAGGCAAAGCCTCCATCTCACACCCCATAATATTATTAATTCTTAGTTGTCTTTTTTCAGGGACATTGAAGAAGAAAACCAAACTCTTTCCCCAGTTAAGGAGCTGACCCGAAGTAGTCCCATATCTTCAAATCCTTTTTAACGCTTTTAGCATTTTTAACTAAGCTTCCCCCATAACAATTGAGTCATCCACAAACTGCTAGCGAGAACAAAATTGAGCGTCAAAAGAAGGATTGAGGCCTTTCAACTCCCCAGTTTGAACCATTTTCTCAATGTATCTACCCAAACACTCATCCATGATAAAAAAGAGGATAGGAGATAAGGGATTACCCTTCCTTAAACCCCTATAAGATTTAAAAAAGGGGTAGGAGAACCATTAACCAAAATTGAAAAAGTGGAAGACAAGATCAACTGATAAATGAGATCTATGCTTCTATCATTGAAGCCAAAAACCTTCAGCTCTTTCTTAAGAAAATCCCAATCCACCCTATCATAGGCTTTGGATAGGTCTAGTTTTAGAATGAGCCCCTCCTTTTTAGACATAATTAGGGAATGCACATTTTCGTGGATAGAGATGATAGAATCCATGATCTGCTCCCTGGGACAAAACCATTCTGCTGCCAAGATATGAGAGCCGACAAAATAGAAAGAATCCTTGTAGTCACCACCTTAGAAATGATTTTGTAAGTCAAGTTACATAAACTTATCAGTCTAAACTCGTCCATTTTATCTGCTCCATGCTTTTTTGGGATAAGGGCAATAAATGTCCCATTTAATTCTTTCAAAAGCTTCCTGGAGCCAAAGAACTCCTTAACATCACTAGTAACATCCTTTTTTATTATTGTTTAGAATTTCTTAAAGAAAAACAAGGGGAACCCATTAGGGCCTGGGGCCTTATCCCCTTCAAAAGAAAATTCAACCCTTTTGATTTCATCATTAGAAGGGATAGCAGTAAGACTAGCATTCTGGTTCTCGTTTAAGATATTGGGGATACCATCTAAAAAAATCCCTTTGAGCTTCCTGGTCGAGATCTTTCTCCTATTGGAGAAGGTTTTGAAAAAAACTTTTCGCCTCCTTTCTAATAGCATCCTCAACATCAGATCTTGTACCATTTATAATTAAATTGGTTATTCTATTGGCTAATCTATGCTTAAGAGTAGTCATGAAAAAATATTTAGTATTCCTATCCCCTTCCTTCAGAAAAATCTTTTGAGATCTCTGTCTCTAGAAAGTCTCTTCTTTAGATATAATATCATGATACTCCACAAGTTTCTCATTCTACTATTCTCTTGTTATTTTATCATATCTATCCTGCTAAATCCTATCCTGAATTTATTTCAGTTCCAAAAAGATATTGGACTTAGTAGTAAAAATATTGCCAAAAGTGTCCTTATTCCATATTTTGATATTATCCTTAACCTGTTTAAGTTTCTTTGCAAGAATAAACATAACAGTACCTTTTATCTTTATCTTCCACCATTCCTTAATTTTTTGATCTAATTATGGGTGTTGTGTCCACATCTTCTCAAATCTGTAGGGAAAATTTCTCTTTCTGGTAATGGGATCAGCCATGAAAGTAATCGGGTTGTGATTAGAGCCAACTCTCACATGAGCAAACAATGAGCAATAGTAATGAATGAACCAATCATTACTAATAAGGGATTTATAGAGTCTAACCTGAAGGAGATCCTTCCCACTTCTTCTATTAGTCCAGGTGTAATTAATTCCCTGTAGATCAACATCATGGAGGCTTACTCATCTAAGAAATTAATACGGTTCATTCTGCTATCCATATTGGTTTGGCTCCCCCCCTTTTTTCACTTTCTTTCAGGGGAGTATTAAAATCTCCCATAACAATCCACTCCTTAGAACTAAAACTTCTTAAATTGGATAACATCTCCCAAAAATAATCTCTTCCAGTTTTGGTGTTAGGAGCATAAATATTGGTCAACACCCAAGATGTGCCATCCTTGAGATGACTAAATATAATACAAGCAACATTATTCCCCTGAAAAATAACATCACCTTTAATAACATCACAATTCCATAGGGTAGCTATACCCCTGAAGCTCCTTCAGAGTCCCCTGCACAAATATTGTCATTCTTAAAAAATCTAAGTTTTTCAACCTTCTCCTTAAGCATTTTAGTTTCTTGGATCAAAAAAATATTAGGTTTATTATCTCTAATCACATTTATAATAAAATATTTCTTATGAGGATTATTCCATCCTATAATATTCCAAGAGATAATATTCATACCTTAATAAAGGGTCCTACCTCTAGGATGGTCTTCTGGCTTCCATCCGCTATATTCTTTTTAGTCTCCATGGCTCTTTTTTGATTAGATGGTCTACCTGGAGAGGCCATCATTCCTCCCACATCCCCAGTTTTTGAGCTTCTTGTAGTGGGTCGAGTAGCCTTCATCTTCTTTCTCTTTGATTTTTTTGCATCCTCAGAAGCTCCTACTCCATCATCCTGCCCACTTTGGTTACCCCTGAAAGCCCGATTTATGGACTCTACATCTCCCCAGTTTAAGGTTTGATTCTCTAGAAAGGTACTCCTGATTACCTAAGGATACTTTTGTGATGCTTCTAGGGATCCTTAACCTAAAACAATTCATTGTTGAGAATCCTCCCATTCTGATTCTTCCTCTCCATTATCTTTAGGCCTTGGGGATTCTGGACCCTACACATCATGTTTCACATCTTTTGATTCCTTAACAATAGGACTACTATGCAAGTTTACATTTCTCTCACCCTTTTCCAAAGTATCCTTCATTTTCATTTCTTGCTTCTTATTAATGTCCCCCTATATTAAATCCCCATTAATACTATCTTTTGCTTGGTTTTATGGGATTTCAATACTTTCCATACTGCCACTTTTAGTATGTGACGCAAGGGGGGAAAGACAATGGGGCCTAAGGCACACCCAAAGTCAACCACCTTGCAGATACAATGTAGAATTACACAACAACACAATGAGAGAAGAGAAATGCAGATATATTTATCATTAATCAATCAAACTCAATACATGCCATGCTGTAAGGCCTTCTTGGTTACGGCCATATAAATCAATATATTACAATTCGATCTTCTTACAACAGAGATCTCAGATCTTTAAGAATATAACATTTTCCTTCTTGCTCTAAGAATTCTTACCAAATTAAGAACATAAAAAAGAATATATACAAGAGTCCAACATAGTATTCGGTGCTCAAATACAAAGGTGAGACCCAGATTTAGGTTTACATAGATCCCCAAGATAGATCCCAGCTATGAAAATTAAATAAAGAAGTCAGCCACCAACACCAATTCCAAAATAAATCAACTCAATAAAGAAAAATCCGAGCAACAGAGCACTCGGCAAAAGAAAATCCAAGCAACAACAACAAGCATGACCAAGCAACTCGGCAAGGATGCCGAGCAACAAAAGCTGAGTGATAGAGAACATACTGAACTGAAAGTAGACATATTTTTGGTTGAGCAGGATTGCCAAGGACCCAAGATGCTCCCGCATCAGTATGGTTGTTCTCCTTTCCCTTTTCATCTGTATCCATATTTTGATCCTTATCCACCACTTTGTTGGATTGTGACCCCCTTGAAGTAGCTTCCCCATTTTATTTAGGCTTTCCCACGGGAACCCACTTCTTCATCTTCCTTTGAGCTGCCTTAGTCAGACATTTCTTTTCCCATTGTCCTACTTTCTTAAAATGAAAACAAGCAAAATGAATAGATTCATATTCTATCTTTTGTTCCCAAGATCCAAGTCTTGAATGAATGCTTATATTTTTAGGCATATCAGCTTCTTGCGTTATACCAACACATATCCTGGCATAATTTAATCTTCTTCTTGAGGCCATGACAGGGTCAATGAATAACAACTCACCAAAGGAGTTGGCTATCCCCACAAATATATCCTCCATCCGATACTCCAAGGGAAGTCCCTAAAGCTTAACCTAGATCGGGACTTGGGTCACTGAATCATCTTCAAAAACAAGGCTGGGACACCATTTTTGAAGGATCAAATTATTTTTACTGATCATCCATGGTTCATTACATAAGATCTTCATTCTATCCTCTTCAGAAAAAGGACAAGCATCCTTTTGTCATAGCCACTACATCCACCTACCCTTTCAACATCCATTTCCTCATAGTAAAGGCATGAACAACCTCAATATTAGGTCTAACACCCAAAAATATTCTGACCAAGGAGTTTTCCATTCTTGCAATGACGTGGTCTATGATTTGGTCAGTGACTACAATGACAAAGCTACCATGAGAAGGTTTCAAAATATTCTTAACAGGCGGCAAAGATGACTTACTCGTGGGTTTGACTCCAAAAAGGGAAGACTATTTTTTTCCTCCTTCCTATTGAACCACTGAATCACAAAGTTTGACCCCCCTCGGGTCCCTAGGTGTCTATCCAACATCAGGATCCTTACCTTGCTCCCCATTGTCCTTAACATCATCAAGATTCCTACAGATAGTAGAAGGTCCAGCTTCTGCACCTACCGCACTAGTCCCACCCAAATTCAAGTTTAAATTTGGGGGTAGTCCTCCTCCACGCTCTCCTCCTCCTCCGCTCATCTCCTAGATTCTCAAATAGTTGAATTTGGTTCTCAGATTCCTGTTGATAAAGAGCTATGAGTTATTCTTGGCTGTAGTTAGTCTTTTGTGTAATTTTTTGTGAATTTTGTGTAAATAGTCTCTGAGTTTTAAGAAACCCTTGTCAATTGTGATAGCCCTGCTATTCTGAGATAAAATTTAGGAAATATTGAAGCAATTCAATAATTGGGAGTGATCCCATTCGTAGTAAGGCTACAAAGCATGCACTCAATGATACTGAAATAGAGTGCAAGCAAGAATTTGCCAATGCAGGATGGGTGGAGTATTTTCATACACTTATAGAGTTTGATCTTGATATTTCTCTTCAATTTGCTTTCTATTGAAAGATGGCATGACCACTATAAAAGGGTTGAAGGTTGAATCCGTAAAGGCTAAGCATTGATTAACACTTGCAGTGTCACTTTTTAACATCTTGGCATTGTGATTAAAACATTGTTTTGCTAGTTCCTAATTGTTCCTCTATGTTTCACATGTGGTCTTTATCATACGTTGACATTGTGTCATTCCTCATTAATTAAAAATTGAAAATTGTTTGATTAATTACTAATATTCATCCCTAATTTGCATCATATTTTAATCAATTTGACTTTTTGATGATGTCCAATCATGTTAATTTATTCCTTGATCATTTAATCTTTTCAATTGATTAATCACCATTCTAGGGATAAATAACCAATAATTTATCCCTATTCCTAAGTCCTATGTCATAATAAATAAATATTATTTATTTATCCCCCAAATAATTATTTCAAAATGAATTAATTGTTCCTTTTTCAAATGTGGGAATTATTGAATTTTACATTTGAATATTCCCTCATCCTACTAATTTGCCTCCTTTTCCCCTACTTGTGCTTCACCTCCTACATTTTAGCCTCCACACTCCATACACCTTCCCTTCTCATTTTCCACTAATTTAGCTTCCCCTTTCCCTTCCAAATTCTATTTTCCAATTTGTGCATTCAATCATGTCATAATTTGTCATAATTATGACATATTCCCAATTGCACATCAATTCCCAATTTGGAGTTCTCATTTGAAATTCTATAAATTGGCCTCCTTTCCTCACATTTGGTTAACCACACATTTTTGAATCTTATCATCATTATTTCCAATTCATTTCTTTCATTTGTAGATGCACTTTGTTATACTATGAGCAACACAACATAATTCTGAGAAGAAAGTAAGGACATTGAAGTCCAATTTAGGGAGTGCTTTGTTTATTTGTTTTCTATTTCAAGCACTTTGTCTCAATTGATTTAATGGTTTGATTAAGATTTAGGTTGCATGATTAATTAGGATTTGTGGTTGTCTATTGCATGCATTTTTTCTTGATTTCCCATTCCACACTTGGGAGTCCTGATGCACAGTTAAGATTTAGGCTACACACTTGGGATCAATTTTTGTGTAGTTGGAAGATTATGTTGCTAACTTAGGTTTTATGGTGCAGGAGAACCTAAGGCTTGAAGGAACACCAAGGGGGTCACATGGATTACCTTAAGCATTTGAAGATGGAAGGTGAACTACAAGGTCCTTAAATATTGTAATTTGGCCATTAGAGCCACTAGAATGTAATGAAAATGCAAATTGTGCAAAAATACATAATGTTGCCAATATAGGCAAAATAAGATTACAAGGCTAAATTTAAAGGATTAAGGGGTTTGGTAGTCAACTAGGTTGATAAGGTCATTAAGAGACCTTTTGAATGTGATTGATTACAATGAAAATAACAAAGGATGTAAAAGTTGCCAAAGTTGACAACTTTGCTGTCAACTTGGCAACATAAACTAAACAATAAGTTTAGAAGTAGTTTTAGTTGGTTGGTGGTTAGTTTCAAAGGTGGTTGTTCAGTTTTTTAAGGCCTATTTACTTTTTAATAGCCAGAGGAAAGAGGTCATGGTCGAAATGAAAGGAGTTTGTAAGATTTGAATCAATAAAATGATGTTTTCACTATTTTTCTCTGATTTTCTTCCATAACAGTCACTATGTATGCATTATATTCCATCCAAACGTATTTTTCTTGAGATTTGTTTGTTTGAGGATGTTAAGTGAATTAAATTCCATTTGGAGCTGGAATCATATCATTTTGAGTTGTATAAAGGGAGATATCTGCATTTTGGTGAAAATTGTCCAAACCCTCAAATAGGGTAACCCGAGAGGACAAAATGTGATTCCTTAGTGATCTTCACGTCCAATAAGCCTCTCATCTAGGTTAGGGATAAGGAGTATATGTATCCTAGGCTATCTTGGAGGTTTTAGGTGTCCATGCAACATGTAGTGTGTGTTTGAGGGTAGAGAAGTGACTGGATAGTCACAGGGAGAAGGAATGATTGTCTCAGAAAAATGCAGTACAGTGCGAGGGAAATATCTTTGCAACCAACTGTTGGATCTTTCTATGATTGGAGTATGTTGGTGAGAACCCAATTTTTCCCATCCTCATTGGAGCGATCGAGAATTTTTTATTGTCTTCAAAAGTTATACCTCTTTGTGTACAGGTCTATCCAGAGACATCAATGAGGCATATTTTTGGTGATTGGGCTAGTGAACACTTAGTAAGAGATACTTGCTTGGTTGAATATTTTGATGTATTTGAGGGACATTGGGATGATTTACAATGATGTAGAGCCTATGGTGGCACAAGAAATGGTGTGTGCACTCTGAGAGTGGTAGTGTGTATTGGATCAAGGAGAATGATCCTATGAAGATGCTTGGTTGGTATTGTGAGAATACTATGGAAGTCCCTCTTGTTATGACTAATTACAAGTCCACTTTTGGCATTGCATTAGTTTATTTTGTGGGGTTAGGCTTAGTTACTATGCATTTAGGGTTAAATATACACAACTGGGCAAATATGCTTTGAGTTTAGGAACTATATTCAATTTATTTCATGTATGCACTTAATGAGGGTTAATCTATCAATACAAGGCTTAAAATGAACCTCATATTTGCAGTTGTCTATAAAATGAACCCCATCTTTTTAAATTGGTGTTAAAAATGAATCACACATTTCCAATTTGTCTTAAAATGAATGCAAATATTTACTTAGTTTAACTAGGGGTTGAATTGATCATAATTTATCATTTAGTTTAATTAGGATGACTCAATGAACCCTAAATCTATTAGATAAATCTAATTAGGGGCTTAATTGAATCAAATTTGAGAAAATATTACAAATCTGGGTTTCATTATGCATTTTGTCTTAGGTGTTGCACACTTAGGACTTGTCTTGTGCAGTTAGGATGTTTTGATGTGCAGTTAGGTTCAATTCTCCATATTTGGGAGCTATTTCTACTTAGTTGGATATTGTACCTATGTAGTTGAGAGAAGAGTTGTGCAGTTGGGAAGGTATATTGTATTTTTGTTCTAATGCATTTTTCTATTTTTCATCACTGATGGTTTATGGTAGCATAAATATTTTGTGTTACTGATCAATCTATGCAGTAATATGGAAATCATGAGATGAATAATTCTTTCCCAAAATACTGACAAGTTTTTTGTAGTATGTATGATGAAGACCTTGTGTGCTTGTTATAACTCATGTGTTTGTTTTTATTAAATTAGAGAAAAATCCATTTCTTAAAGGTCAACAAACACTTTTTGGTGTGTTTGGTGTGCTTGTACATTGTAGGGAAGACATACTACTGCTACGCAAAGTATCCTATTCTCTTGTGCTTTGTGTGAACTTAGCTTCAGGTGAGAGGGAACGACCTAAGCGCTAATGTGCTAATGCCAAGCACATCTGAATTACTATATAAAAATGTGATTGTGACCAAAAGTTCAATCAACAAGAAGTGGTACATGATATCTCTCCTCCAAAATCCTTGAGATACATAAAACCCTTGTTCTATGGGATGGGAGACCTCCTAAGGGAGTTAATCATTGCATCCCCTAAACTAGATGCCCTTACTGCGAGTCATTGTTTTAGAAAGAAAAAAACTTATATACTTGTTGGTGCAGAAGGTCGAAGGTTGACTAAGATGCCCCACATGTACCCTTTATTGTGAGACATAAAATCCTCAAAGTTTTTTAACCTTTGGCGTAAGATATTCTGGTGATTCCTGTGTCATGTAAGGGGGATCTAGTGATACTAGAACCTCTACTTTTCTGCTTTGTGATGAGAGCTATTTATGTCCCATTTTACACTATATTTTGGCCTTCAAATATGCCTTCATATTCATTTCCATATTCCACTTATATACCATTTTACCATTCTATGTTGCATATATATATATATATATATAATTAATATTGAATTTAGTTATCAGATAAAATATATGAATAAATAAATATGATTGTATTTGTACAACATGTTGATTACGAGCTGCATAACTTATGTTAGCAATAATAGTCCATTAGTACAATTGAGAGGGGGGGGAAGTGAATCAGTTGTATGTTGAATACTCTCAAATTTAACCTTTAAGAATAAAAAAGATAAATGCAATTCTGAACACATTAACACCAACAACATAACACAATTATTTGTTGTCAAGGAAACCCTACTAAGGGAAAAACCGTGGTGGGAATTAGCACCCACAAATAATGCACTAAAAGTATAGTATCCCTCTTAGGAGATTTAGCCCTATTAGGAGCTGATTATTACATATAATACACAATCCATGTTAAAGGATAGACCCTTTTAGGAGTCAAGAGAAACAACAAGCTCATTGCCTAAAGAAGGTTAAATCCACCTTCAGGACTCACAGTCTGAGATACAAATATACAAAGATATAATAGCCAATAAATTGATTGATAAGAAAAAATTTGCTTGAATAGTTCCAATTAATTTTATTAATCACTATCTCTTTTCTACATCTAGCAGACTTCTCAAATACAAGCTTGCAACTTCCACACTTCACTTTCCATACTCCTAATCAAGAAAACAACTCTCCTTTATACAGGTTTACAATAAGCAATTAGGTTAGCCAATTAAGACTTCCCTAATGCATAAATAATTACATAACCCCTTGCTAAGATACACATGGTACCTTGAACAAGTATACATAAATTAAAAATCATCAAATATAATCCAAGATCTACAATCCATGCTTGCCATCCATAATACACACTACATCTATGAAGTCGGTCCCAAATAGGTCTTCTCCAGAATACATGCCATAAATGACATCACAAAGAGTCTTGCAACCCAATAATCATAAAAAAAATTCCTCAACATGTCTCCTGACATTTCCCAAGCTCACATAACATGAATCATTCTCGCACCCAAGTCATCCACAAAACTCAGAGACTGGTTCTGTCACAATTCTCTATCACTATTACGCAAATAATCTTCACCAAAACCACAGTAAATCAAACAAATAGAAATAGAAACTCAAGAAACCTTAGATCTAAGATCCCAGCTTGTCTCTCAATACATATTTATGCTTGCAACTTTGATATATTGTACAGTGTCCTTACATGACTGTCAGTCTCACCTGTGCCTGAGACAACCAGTCTTACAAAGACTTAAATGGAATATATATTGACATCAATGAAAAAACATGAATGCCATCAACTCAAATAAAATAAAATTCCCAAAAATATCCCCCTTTGGCATCGATGAAAACACATGAGAAAATCCATTAATCCAAAAGTACGACTCTCAATACAATATTCTCAATATCCTCTTCACAACTCTCCCTAAAATAATAGGGACTTTAGGTATTTTCACTAAATCTCCCCCCCTTTGACATTAATGGAAAATGGTTCAATAAATCTATCTTTGATCATCTTTCCTCTACAAGGTGTATCTTTTTCAAATCTTCATGCCTGCAATAACCAGGTGCACAAATACCCCAATGTGTTCTATTTTGTTCATGCGATCACTCCCCCTGAGGAGTGGGTCCATACATCAATTCCAATAAATGATATAACTCTGAAATCCTATAGACTGATGCATTCCTGCATCAAGTAGTTCTCGCAAGGAGGGTATCTCACCCCAAGTATACCTTTGAGATACTCAAAGGCATCCTTTGGCAAAGGTTTTGTAAATATATCTGCTATTTGTTCCTTTGTGTTGATATACTCCAGTCTAATCTCCTTCTTTGCGGCCTTGTCTCTCAAGAAATGATACTTAATTGAAATATGTTTAGTGTTTGAATGCATAACTGGATTCTTTGACATATTCACTGTGGTAGTGTTATTACAATGAATAACTACTAGCTCTTCAAAAGCTATACCAATGTCCTTCAACATCTGCTTCATCCAAATAATCTGTGTGCAATTTATAGCAGCAACAACATACTCTAATTTAGTAGTAGACTGAGCTATACAATCCTGCTTCTTACTTAACCAGAAAACCAACCTTTCCCAAGAAAAAATGCACCACCACTTGTACTCTTTCTGTCATTAACACTTCCTTCTCTGATCTGAATTCTGTTCAAAGTGTAGACTGCAATACCAAAAAATTATCTCTAATGAACACGTGACACATTTTCTTCAAGAAACATAGTTTTGGAAACATCTAATATGGTTTTTTTTCTTCACTCTACAATCCCATTCCATTGTGGTGTCCTTGGAGCAGATGTTTTCCTGTATATTCCATGCTCTTTGCAGTAGGTATTGAACATATCTGAAGTAAACTCTCCACCTCTATTTGACCTTAAAATTTTTATCTTCAAACCTAATTCCTTCTCAAGTTTTGATTTGAAAATATTGAATTTATCAAAAGCCTCAAATTTCTCTCTAAGATATGTAACCCACATCATCCAAGAAAAATCATAAAAGGAGAGTATGAAATACCTTTCACCATAGTAAGATATTTTTCTTGTAGGACCACACAGATCTGTATACACCAGACCCAACTTCCCTTTCACTGAGTAAGATTTGTTTTTAAAATTGCTACTAGTTTGTTTCCCCATCACAAATTATCTACACATCATGTTAGAAGGTTTCACAATCTTCAGTAGATCTCTAACAACATTTGTCATACTTGCTTTCACAATGTTATCAAAATTTATATGACATAATCTTCTATGCCATAACCAATTGTCATCAATATTCACAACAAAATAAGAAAATTTTGTAGTATTTAGCTCAAATACATTACCTCTTGACTTAGTACCAGATGTGATCAAATCTCGTGTCTGACTTTTGATAGAACATTTCCAATCATTGAAATTCAAATGATAACCCTTTCCTACAAGCTGTCCAACACTCAACAAGTTATGATTAAGTCCATCAATAAGCAATACATCATCAATATTAGTTTTACCACCAAGAGAAATTGATCCCACTCCAATGATAAACTTAGGAGTATTGTCACCAAATATGACTACACCACCATCATATTTAGTTAGCTGAACAAACTTGTTTCTATCTCCAGTCATATGATGTGAGCAACCACTGTCTATGATCCATTCAGATTTCTTTTCAACATGTGAAAGTAGGGCTTTCTCTTCATGAATAGGTTCATCATCTGTAATATCAATAAATCCAATTTCATCATAATTCACAACATCATCATCAGACACACCTTCACTAGCATAGTAATATTCCTTGTCCTTGGATTAATTAGGTCTATGAAACTTAGCTTTATGTTTAGGAACACTTCTAGATGCAAAATGACCTATATTATTGCATGAAAAACATTTTAGAGGTAACTTTCCTTCAAACTTACCCTTACCTCTTCTTGTGATCAGGGCCAAAATTTCATCTAACTTCCTCTCTTATTCCTATATCTTTTCTCAATCATCAACATATTCACCAATCTCTTCTTCCAAGTCACTTATGTTGGTGCTCGCAAGACTTGATAAAGTCTTTTTGTTACTGTGCACATTTACCTTGAATGCAAATTCAGCCTTAGATATTGAATCTCCCACCTTTGAGGCCTCAAAAGTAATTAATTTCACAATCAACATATCTCTATTGAAGTTCTCCGTCAAAGGTTTGATATCCTCTATAGCTTGCACTTTAGTTTTGTAAACAAGTGTCAAAGATCTAATAATCTTTGCGATAAATTCTTCTTCATTGTAGGTGCCTCCAAAGTTTCTAATACCTATTACAAAATCAGTAACCCTCAGTACATATGCTCTAACATTCTAATCATCTTTCATTTTCAAGATTTTTGTCTTTGTCTTCCAGTTCTGTAACTTTTCCTTCTTAGTAAACTTATCTCCTTCATATAATGCCTCTAATCTTGACCATATTTTATGTGCATGATAGAGATACTCCAAGGTGTGCTTGCACATACACTATCTAGGAATCTACTTGTCCCAGTATTCTTAAGATCCTAAACTCACTTCTAGGACCTCCCAAGTCTTTTCTCCACTATCCTAAGACTTTACTAACTCAACACAATGAGTTAGTCTCCTTGTGCTTCACCTTGAGGGACAACTACCAACAAGTGTACTTCAACTCTTCTATTCTTCCTTGGAAAACTCCAAGTGAATTTTCATCCTTTCAACTCTACAAGTGTTTGCAAGGACATTTCTCATGTTTAACAACTTCCTAGACTCCACATGATCCCATTTGTGACAAGGTATCACAACTATTCCAATCGATCTCCCAATTCACCTTCAAATTTGGCTTTTAGGCCTAATCCTTCTACTAGCCCTATTTGATAGGTTTTTCCTAATTCTTGTAAAATAACCTCAAACAACCCCAAAAACAAAGTGGGGATCGTGATACCCTTTTCCAAGACTCAAAGGGATTCCTAGAATTAAGGACAACTATGGCTAATTGGGCTAAAATAGTGGAGTCATATGACTTATGCATGAAAATGTATCAAAATCGATTAGTGAAGTCTTATCCTTCCTAGGAGGTGTCTGTATATCCCCTAGGTTTCCAAAACCATTATTTTTTTTCCAAAACTCACAATATCCCTGCAATGAAACATAAGTTAACACTAGCAATCTCCTAGCCAAGTACTCCAGTCTCGCCTAGGGATTGCCAATAAAATTAGCAAAACATCTTTTCTGACTCTCTCCTTCTATATATATTATATAAAGAGGCTCTCCTTCCATATTTCCCCATTTCATGATGAAATTCATAGTGGAGAATTATGGAGGAGCCATTTTACTCAAAACCACCCTGTCAACTCCAACAACTAGTCTACTTACAAAATAATTTACAAATCTACTCTAATGAACACATAGAAACTTGCACACTGAACAAAAGTTACTCTAAATCAACTCTAATATCCAAATCTAACACTAACTCATGCTATTCAATCCATCTCACAATGCCAAAACACAAAACCAGTAGACCGTGTATGCAATCAGAAAACAAAGAGCTTCTACTATTCGAAAACTTTCATTACATCACCCAAACCTCAGGAAATGGGCCTCATGGTATTGAAATATGCTTCCTCTATGTTTTTAGGCCACTACCATCAACCAACTTGTCCACTCATCGAAAGGAATCAAAATTGACAATGTTGTCGAACAACATTGCAAAGTTACAAAAGTTGTCAAGCAACTTTTACATCTTTTGTTAAAACTCGATTTTATGACCTCCAATCATCATGGCATGATGTAAAGACATGATAAAGGACTTCTTAGGGAAAGATTTAATCCATGCCAAGCCTTCTAGGATTTTTTATCACTAATTCCAAATTTAGGCTAAAATGAACTAAAACACTCAAAACCTTAACCAACTAGTTGGACTGATCCTAGACTAATCCAACAAGGTACAAACAAGCTAGACCTTATAAGGTAAAAAATAAAACCACTAACTTGGCTAAGGTCAGTACAAGCCACTACAAAAACTTAGGGACTGGATTTATCCTAGGTGCTCCTACACCATCCTCCCTAAATAGAAAGATTCAATCCACCCTTGGATTGAGAAAATTGTTATCAATGCCCAACTTTTTGAACTCTGTCTCCCTGATCCATGTAACATCTACTTCTATTTTTCCATGCCACTTCACTAGATGTTCTTTGTACTCCTTCTTCCTAGTCTATTTGTAGATTCTTGAATCCAATATGTGGTCTGCTTTCTTGGATGTTGTAGATGGTAAGTTAAGTTCTTCCACCTCTTGTATGACGTAAGTTAAACTCTAATCTGGATATGGTATTGGTCCTTTGTATAAGACCAAGTCTGCTACATTGAACACCGGAGATAAACTAACATCCTCTGGAAGTTGCACTTTGTATGCATTAGTGCCATATTTGGCCAGAATGGTACATGGGCCAATTCTTCTCATCTTTAACTTATGAGGCACTCCTTTCTATAATCTTGCCTTGTTGAGATGGACCATCAATAGATCCCTAAATTGGAATTGGACATCCCTTTTTCTTTCATCCACCTTGCTCTTTATCTTCTTTGTATATTCAGTCAATGTCTTTCGCACCGTTTCATGCACCTCTTGCATAGAATGTGAAAAATATTCTGCATAACCACTACCCTTGGCTACATCCTTCAGATCTCTGATCTCAAATATTCCTCTAGGGTGTAGGCCATAAACTATCTCAAAAGGAATCTTACCTGTAGTCCTATTCATAGTATCATCTTAAAATGGAAGCACTTCCATATTAAGAATTTTTAGCCCTCCTTAGGGGGTGTTTTTGACCACCATCATATTGTCCCCTCATTTCTGCATCCTCTCCTACTTTTGTACTTGTTTAGGACCATAATTGGGCCTCTCAAGGTACCATCCCTCCCATCTGGCACATTTTCTAGGGGTTCTGAGTCCCCGGGTCAAGGTTGACCTCGACCTTGACCTAGGTCAAGGTCAACCTCAACCTTGACCTAGGTCAAGGCCAATCTCAAACTTGACCTAGGTCAAGGATGACCTTGATCTTGACCTAGGTCCCCCTTTCAAATTTGAAAGTCTGTCGACTGTCGGAGGTCATCAAAAGTTCATTTCCCACTTCTAGATCGGCTATTTTGGGTTCCGAAGAGATAATTCTTAAATTATATTTAATATAGGTCCTCTTCTAGGGGTATAGGTCTAATTTGAATTTAATTATCCTACGTAGGCCTCTCTAGAAGATTGTGCCCTAGTTTCATATATAAGGAAGTTTTCTCCTCTCATTTTCAAAAAAGCCAGGTTAAGTATGAATTATCAACTATCCATCATCAAGCAAAAGGTTCAAGCATCCATTGTTCTACATGTTTTCAAGATTTAAAAGTATTCAAGTCTTCCTCTCAAGCATTCAAGTACTCCATTGAAGACCAAGGATTCAAGATTTCAAGCCTTTGAAGGGATTTGGTTCAAGCATTCAAGATTCATCATTCAAGCCCTAGATCTATCCATCACGGTGGTGTGATCTTCCTTCAAGATCCTTTGTGCATCCTCAAGACTCATTCATTCTCTCTTCAAGGTGGATTCCAAGCATAAAATCATGGAGGTTTATGGTTTCTAATATTGAGTCCAAGCTTTCATATTTACATACTTGTTTACATTTGAAATACAATTGCATATCTATTGAATATCAAAGCTTCATTATTAGATTTACTTCTACTACTTTCTAGAATTCTTTATTTAAATTATTTATTTCAAGGTTAATTCCTAAATTGGGGTTTGACTAAGGCAAACCCCTCCCCCAAAAAACAAATCCATTTTTCTTGTAGGTATAGGTTCAAAACAGCAGATAGGAGTGCAGATTCAAATACCCTTTTCGGTAAACTTTTAGGATCTGGAAATAGATTTTCTGTTGGAGACTTTTTAGGTTGATTATTCCCTAGGTCAGAATCAGAAATTTTGGGTCAATCATGACATTGACTTGAGGGTCAAAATTAGAACTATGTCAGAACATAAAAATATTTCTGGGTTTTGTTTGTCTCTGTATTTTTGTTGCAGATCCGCTCTCAGATTTTCCAGATTCTCAGTGCAGACCACCAAAAATAGCATTCTTTATATCTGCAACATTTCAAGGTTAGTTCTTTTCCCCTATCCATTTCAATTAAAGTTCTTAATCTATCTAAATAGCACACACTCTCTTCTATAAAATGGGAGTTAGGGGTTTTCTCTTTATCTCTATCCTTAATAGGTTGATTCATTTATGCATTGATCCTTTCTTTAGGGTTAATCAATTTGGATCTTCCCTTTAAGAAATTTTGGATTAAGAGGAAAATCTTACCTTCTTCACCATTATTATAACACACATTAAATTCATCCTTTACATTTTAATAATCTTCACACATATTCATAACACCCCATTTCCTATATTACATTTACTAAGCTTCCTTCTATTTCAAATGTTACATTTTGGTGAACCCGCGATAGACAACTCTTTCTTTTTGGTGTTAGATTTATGTTAGATCTTGCATGCATACTAAATTATTTTTCTCTTATGCTCTTGAATTTTAAAATACAAAAAATCTACATACTCATAAAAATATAAAAACATTTCTTGCATTTCATTCACTATGAAGATCTTTAAGATGCTTTGGGGTATGGCTACTTTTCTCATTATGCTTCTTTTAGCATCTCTTTATAGTACTTATGATGTATATGAGAGTATCATCCATTTCATCATGTTTGTTAATCTTTGTGTTTCACTTGCTCATGCTATTTTGAGATTAACTAATACTACTCTTCCTACTTTCAAAACTTTCATCAAGGATTTGTGTAGTGGACTTATTGCTCTTTTGGATTATGTGAAGAATTGGGTAGATGATACCCCATTTACTAATCATCCTAATCCTAATCCTATAATTCCTAATCTAGTTCCTAATCGTCCTAATCCTAATCCTATCATGCCTAATCCAATTTCAAAGATTCCTATTTCTATTTCTCCATCTTCTATCCCTAGTTCTTCCCACACTTATAATGGGGCTCAAGCTAAGGTTTATGATGCCGATGTTCAATAATTATTCCATTTACCTTCCCCTTCCTATCTGATCCATGATGATATTAAAGGGAAAAACAAAGAAAACTCTTCTCAACCTATAATTCCACCATATACAACATTTTCTCATGAACACCATAATCAATCATCTCCCGTAGATGCTTTTCAAGATATGTACACTACCGGATATACTATGGTGGATAAAGATAGCTATAAGGGTTTAGGGCTTGGTATCAATGAACAAGGCATTAAAAACTTGATTCATTCATCTCCTAAACAAGATATGCATGGTATAGGCTTCCCGCCTTCTCAATTCAAGGTGGCTGATCTTCACTATCGTCCTCCTCTTCACATTCTTCTTCCAACACCTTCCTTATATCACCTTGATACTCCTCAAGATGTGGCTAAGAAAGTGTATGTCCAATTAATGAATTCTAAGAAAGAAATCTTTAAACCTATTCCAAAAAATGCTCTCTAAATAAAAATTTCTTTTTCATTATAGTAATACACATTTACTTTTTGATTGTGTGCATTTCAAACTATATGTTAGAGAAAGAGCTTCTTTAGGAATTATATCTCATTCCCATGTGGTATTACAATTTCTTCATAATTTTGACATAGGGCATTCCCCTTGTTCTTCTATAAATTAGATAATATTTTTCTCCTCTTGACTCTTAACTGGGGGGCAAGAGGTATTTCCTTCCAGTCTTCTAGGATCCATTTTTCTCTTAGCATGTATTTTGTTTTGATTTTAATTGATTATTCTTTCTATATTCTATCATTATAATTTTCTACTATGGTACATATTTCCTTCGCTCATAATCATTCATGATATATTTTCTAGGACATTTGTTTTGTAAAGATATCTCTTTGCTACAACATTTCTTGATATAGTTTGATATAGCCCTTGCTTTCATCCCTTGGGGGCAATGTATTTTCCTTCTTCTTCTATCTAAGGATATACTTTCCTTAGCTTAGTGGCATTTGTTTATCATACAACATTATTTCCTTATAAAGATTTATGTTTTTGGCTATGGATACCCTCTTATATGAGAGGTGATTGTCCTAAGTCATCACCTCTTCTTTATTTTGCAAATTATGTTCTTTATAAACTCTTGCCTTTGCTTTGGGTTAGAGTTTGATTCCTTCATTCCGAGATTCCTCTTCCTCTTGATTGCAGTGGGCTTGATGATTGAATCTTTGGTCCCTCTTTTTCTTTAGAAGATGCAATTTTATCCTAAAGCACTCCTCTACGGTGGGGGTCTTGATGATAAGATATCTTCCTCTTTCAGGATAATTTTTCCATATGTGACATATCCATTTCACGATTATCTATGTTCTTAGAGGTAAGGGTCAATACATATAGTGTATATTGTTGTTAAGCTAGATATCTCCTTACCTTGTGAAGTAGGTATCCTCTTTTCTCTTCCTTATCCTTCCTAGTGGGTAGTCATGATAAGGAGGGGGGCATATATAGGGTCTCCCTTATACTATAGTTTACATTAGTTTACATTTTGCAACATGCTAAATCCTCGGAAGGTAACGCACATAAGTTGCTAAACCCTTAAGAGACACACATTTTTATTTTTATTTTTGCTAAATCCTCAGAAGGTAACACACATAAGATACTAAATCCTGAAGAGATACACATTTTACAATATGCTAAATCCTTGGAAGGTAACGCACATAAGTTGCTAAATCTTGAAAAGACACGCATTATTCCATAGTGATACAAGAATGTGGATCTATGGATATTTCAAAAGTCATCAGAAGATGCATTACAATTACAAAGCATAGTTTATGGGTGAACCTATTGGGCTCTCCCTCCTTGGTGATTCATGGTAATGTGGGCATCTTACTAGGTGAGGTAATCACTATCTCTTTCCTCTCTTTCGCTTTCATGCTAGTAGGATTAGATCATGAAGCTATGTTATCTATAGTGTTACTCTTGTCTTGCTTATGTAATCATGTATGTTCTCTATGATTAATTTCTCTTTAATTTCATATCTTTATGCATGTATGTTGAGTTAGAATCCTTGGTATGGGGGCTCATGTCCTTAATTAAGTGATGTTCTACCTCGTTGCGATCCACCAGAGTCTTTCTTCTAACTTTACCATGAGTATGTTTGATTTGCATACTCCCGCTAAAGTGGGGGCTTAATTTATCATCTTAAAATGGAATCACTTCCATGTTAAGAACATTTAGCCCTCCTTAGGGGGTGTTTTTGACCACCATCATATTGTCCCCTCATTTCTGCACCCTCTCCTACTTTTGTGCCTGTTTAGGACCCTGATTGGGCCTCTCTAGGAACCATCCCTCCCATCTAGCACATTTTCCAGGGGTTTTAACTCCCTGGGTAAAGGTTGACCTCAACCTTGACCTTGACATGGGTCCCCCTTTCAAATTTGAAAGTCTGTCGACTGTCGGAGGTCATCAAAAGTTCATTTCTCACTTCTTGGTCATCTGTTTTGGGTTCCAAAGTGATGATTCTTAAATTATATTTAATATAGGTCCTCTTCTATGGGTATAGGTCCAATTAGAATTTAATTCTCCTATGTAGGCCTCTCTATAATATTTTTCACTAGTTTCATATATAAGGAAGTTTTCTCTTCTCATTTTCAAAAAAGCTAGCTTAAGAACGAATTATCAACTATCCATCATCAAGAAAAAGGTTCAAGAATCCATTGTTCTACATATTTTCAAGATTTCAAAGTGTTCAAGTCTTCCTCTCAAGCATTCAAGTACTCCATTAAAGATCAAGGATTCAATCTTTCAAGCCTTTGAAGGGATTTGGTTCAAGCATTCAAGATTCATCATTCAAGCCCTAGATCTATCCATCATGGTGGTGTGATCTTCCTTCAAGATCCTTTATGCATCGTCAAGACTCATTCATTCTCTCTTTAAGGTGGATTCCAAGCATAAAATCATGGAGGTTTATGGTTTCTAATATTGATTCCAAGCTTTCATATTTACATACTTGTTTACATTCGAAATATAATTGCATATCTATTGAATATAATAGCTTCATTATTAGATTTACTTCTACTACTGGCTAGAATTCTTTATTTCAATTATTGATTTCAAGGTTAATTCCTAAATTTGGGTTTGACTAAGGCAAACCCATCCCCCCAACAAACAAATCCATTTTTCTTGCAGGTACAGGTTCAGAACAACAGATAGGAGTGCAGATTCATATACCCTTTTCGACAAACTTTCGGGATTCAAAAACATTTTTTCTGTCAGAGACTTTTTAGGTCGATTCTACCCTAGGTTGGAATCAAAAATTCTGGGTCAATGGTGACATTGACTTGAGGGCCAAAATTGGAATTGTGTCAGAATAGAAATTTTTTTTTTGGGTTTTGTTCGTCTCTATGTTTCTGTTCTAGATCCGGTCTCAGATTTTCCAAAAACTGAGTGCAGACCCTTGAAAACAACATTCTCCAGATATGCAACATTTAAAGGTTAGTACTTTTCCCCTATCCATTTCAATTAAAGTTATTAATCTATCTAAATCTAGCACACACTCTCTTCTATAAAACGGGAGTTAGGGTTTTTCTCTTTATCCATATCCTTAATAGGTTGATTCATTTATGCATTGATCCTTTCTTTAGGGTTAATCAATTTGGATCTTCCCTTTAAGAAATTTGGGATTAAGAGGACAATCTTACCTTCTTCACCATTCTTATAACACACATTAAATTCATCCTTTACATTTTAATAATCTTCACACATATTCATAACACCCCATTTCCTATATTACATTTTAGTAACCTCCTATTTCTTATGTTACATCATTACATGAATATTCTACCTGTCTAATGAGCTGGTCCCAAGCTTGACCATACTCCTTAGTTAAACACCTTATAAGGTTACCTAGACTCCTATTTACTACCTTAGTTTGGCCATCAGTCTATGGATGATATGAAGACCCAAAAGATAAATTGGTTCCAAGCTTTTTCCATAGGGTCTTCCAAAAATGGCTCATGAACTTTGTGTCTCTGTCTGACACTATGCTCAATGGTAATCCATGAATTTCGACTACCTCCTTGAAGAATAGGTGAGCTATTTGACATGCATCATGGACTGTCTTGCATGATACAAAGTGTGCCATCTTACTGAATCTATCCACAATAACATAAATGCTATCCATTCCCTGTTTGGTCTTAGGTAATCCTACCACAAAATCCATGTTCAAGCATTCCCATGGTCTACTTGGGATAGGAAGAGGTTGGTAAAGGCCTGCATTGGAAGGTGTACCCTTTTCTTTCTAACATACAACACAACTTTCTACATACTTCCTAATGTCAAAATGTTGGGATTAATGGGAAGTATGTACTGAGAGGGGAGGGTGAATCAATACCTCTAAAACTTTTTGTATCCTTCAATCAATTAGCCTTTGTAATCAATTACATGTCCATTAAATCTGATCTAAACTATCTTGATGTGAGTTATATCAATTCATAACTTTAATAAACATGTGAATCATTCATAGAAACATTCATGAAAGTAATTGACACATAACACAAGATATTATATCGTAGAAAACTCCTGTTAGGAAGTAAAAACTGTGGTGGGGATGATACCCACAAAAATTTACTATCTGAAGATTGGAAGGGGCCAGTTAAGGCTTACAATTTGATCACTTCTGATGATCTACCCTGTTAGGAGTATCGGTGAAGACTTGTTAAAGTATACTCTGTTAAGAGATTTAGCAACACTATTAAGTGTGCACTCGGTTAAGAGATTTGATGTTGGATTGTTAAATCCACCTTCCTTGAAATGATTTTTACACTTTGATCCACTTGTTAGAATGATAGAAAATTACAAATTGACTTGGTAAATGCAATCTACTATTGATGATACATATCCAATTTAGTTTACATGAAAAATATTATCACCTAATTATGATTGATTAATACCTCTAATTATCAGTTTCCTCTGTTCTTGGTTCTGCTAACCAAATCCTTCTTTTTCTGTTCTTGTTCTTGAAGCTCTCAATTTAATCCATAGATCTGCTCATTTTGTTCACCTCTCTCTTTTTTCTTCTCACACACACATTCTAATGAATGATTGCATTATCTATTTATAGATGGATTGACTTCATCAAGTTTTGATAAAAACAATGTTGACTCTAAGATCAGGTTTACAACTTATACCTAGATCTCCTAGTCTATGTGTTTTAAACTAGTTAGACTGATTAAAACAATTACATTAATGTTTCTTGTGCCTAAAGAAATGGATTTAAAATAATTAAATATCCTATAAATAGAATACACTTGCTTTATCTGACGTGGAAGTCAGATCCACTTTTTGCGGGATGCAACTGACTTTTGATTCTGTCTGTCGGTCATGCTTGACTGTCCTTCAATTTTGTTTGACGGTTGCACTATAGCTGTTTTGTTGGTCTACACTGTAACTTGCATTTTGGGTTCCTCTGTCAGGTTCCACTTTATCTTTCTGCTTTGTGATTTTTAGTTTACACACTAACTTGTGTCATCGGTTCTCTCTATACTTAGTCATCTTTGGTAATCTCTTAATCTGATCTTCGATTTTCTCTTTCTTGTCTTTTGATGTAGGCTTACTGAAAGTGTTGTTTGTATACTAATGGAAAATTAATGTCATCAATCTCCCCCTTTGACATTGGTATCAAAAACTGATATGTGCAAAATACTAACAAAATGTTAAGTATATACAACATATATAATCCTTAGTCATTTAATGACTCCCCCTATGTATATGCCGGTATATCTATACATATGATATATTTTCCTTCTACATATCATTTTCACTTTATGAATATACATATCTATTATTTTCCCATCTGAATGAATGTACATAACATTTTCCCTTTTTATTTTCTACTGATATCATTTCCCCCTTTATTTGATATTAAGGGAAAAGGTCATTTACCTTAGAGCTTATCAAAATTATGGGAATGTGAAAACTTCATGTCCTCCATCATTTTCTCCCATTGATCTTTGAGGTTCTCCATATCCATGTGCTCAAGTGTGATCTTTGAATTCATATCATAGATGATGTCTTCTATAGACATCTCAGGATTTCCTATCAGTTGCCTTGCAGAACTGATATGTTGTTGGAGCAGTGTTAGATTTGGCAGAAGTTGAGCTTGTAGCTCTGTTAATTCTTCCCTAAAATGTGTTTCTGCTTCCCATAGCTCTTACCTTAACCTTTTTACCTCAATTATCTTCTCATAATGTATTTTGACTACATTGTCTCCATCTGTGGTTAAGCTACTAGCACTATTTGCTAGATCTGCATCTAGCTTTGTTATACTGTCACTATTCTCCTTAGTGAACTTCTCTATCATGCTCAAAATTTTAATTAAGGTTATAGCTTCAGATATGATGGGGTCTAATTCAGATATGAATTTTGATAGCTTTACCTTATTTACTGCCACTTCTTGGCTGATGTTCTCTATGAGCTTCTGTTGGTACATCATTTTGGCTCTTTCCTCAATTTCCTTCTCAGCACCAATGTTCTAAGTTGTGATTGCATCGGTGAGGGTAGCTAATTGATCAAGTATTGGCTTGCTTTGATCAATATCAACATCGGGCACCATTTGATGTAGAATGTCCCATGTTGTCTCCAGTACCATGGAGTCCCTGTGCTATTTCTTCAACTTCTCTTGCAATGCCTTCCTTTGGCATGTCTCTCCATATTCCTGTAATGCTTCAAATTCAAGTGTAGAGGGGTCACATTTCAGTATTTCAATGATTTCATCCAATGTAACCTCTAACTTTATCTTCTTTGTCTTTTTCTTCTTCTTCTGTGACTTAGTAGAATGTAATACCATTGCCAATTTCTTGGCCTTTTCTATTGTGCTTGATGAAGTGGCCTGTTGTACGTCTTGCTACTACTTCACATCAGTTTCAGCTCATCGGGTGTCTGTAGATGTCTCTATATTCCCCTTAAGATTGTTGGTAGCAATCTTGTCTATTTTCTCAGGAGTACCATGTTTTGGTTTGTCTCCTTCGTTGGTGTCCTTTGCTTCATCAGTCTTGGTTTATTCATTCTTGTCTTGAGTCTCTGCATCTTTGTCCTTATCTCCTTCAGTAACCTTGTTAGTGTCGGTTACATCTTGAGTATCTCCGATGTCTTTCTGACCATTGGTTTTATCCTTGTTTGCTTCTTCTCCTGCATCCTTTGGAGTATCCTTCTCAGGTAATTTGCTTGTTTCTTGCATGATATTGATAACTTGTATCAATATTGGCAGTTTTCCTAGAATGTTCACATGTGCAGTATCAATTTGTGTGTCCTGTTCATCAGTTGTGTCTTTTGCAATAGTGACATCTTCATCCTTATTGATTTCATCTACTGGGTCATCTGTAATGTCAATGACATTAGTATCCACAATGTTGTCATTTGTGGTATCATCCCATGTATCATCTGCAACATCTGCAGTCTTGTTCCTTGTTGTATCATCCTCTTCTTTATCTAACTCAATGGATGTATCATCTTGAGTTGCCTTGTCAAAATCTTGTTGTTGAAAGTCTTTGTCGAGGCTTACCTCCTCAATAGGCCTGTTCATGATTTTGCACCATTTATTGTGGCTGTCCTGTTCAAATTCAATTAACTTACCTTCAAGAAACTTATATGCCCTCAGCTTTGTTGATAATTCCTTGGTGTGTTTCTCCATCATCTCATCTATCTCTTCCTTCTTAGATTCAGGTGGCATTAGAGAAACAAGTACTCTCTCTCTGATCTCTTTCTCATTCTTCAATGCAAATGTCCAATGGGAGGATAATCTATCCAAGAGTTCCCTTGGTACATAACTTCCTTCAAATTGCATTGGTACATATTTAAAGTTATACATTTTAGCTACCATGGCGTCCTCAATTTTATTATGATCTTCTTGATTTAGTTTCTACCATTTTCTAATGTGTGGATCTATAACAGATCTAGAATTTGCAATATACAAACAAATGTCATCAATAGTGCCAGGTTCTTTTACCTTGACATTTGCTGCCTCTATGGCTTCATCTTGCTTGGTGCCTTCTATGTCCTCTCGGGTTCAGATGAATTTCCTTCTTTTCTTGTTTTGTCCTCTTTTCAGTGTGGGAGCTTTCCTCTTGTGAGTCCTGACCTTTCCTTTCTTCAGAGGTGAAGGAGTAGATTCTTTGGATGTTTGGCTTCTAGTCCTTAAAGCAGCTATTGTCCTTGATTTCTTAGATGGTGGAGGAGGTGGCGAATATGACTCTATTTCCTCAGAGTCATTCTTTTCTTCATCTTTACCGACAGATACCTATTCTTTGGTTTCCTCCTCTTGTTCAACTTCTTCACCTTCCTCAGCTTCTTCCTCAGTTGCTGACATAATCTTCTTGAGATTCTTTACCATCTTGTCTTTCTTTTTGACTATCTTCTTGACAAATAGGCCTAATTTAATTCTTGTCTTGGCCTCTTCATATGTGCCAAACCTTGGTTTCTTCTTGTCCAGTGGCTCATTTATTAAGGCATCAATTTCCTTTGTTGCAAGATCAATGTTGATCTCATATTCCAATGATTGTAACCATGTTGTCCTTGCTACAACAGGTTTGATGTAAGTATTATCCGTGTTTACCATGAAGCATATCTCATCCTTATATTGCTCAATGAGTTGCTCGGGAATTCTTACCCTCTTTTGCATTCGGTCTTTGAATATATTAAAGTATTCATCCATGACTATTTCAAAGTTATCTCCCAGTGCAGCTATGTGCTGACTGATTTGCATGGTGACCGGTTTGGTGCTATCCCATTTCACATCTCCTACCGATGGGAACTTTTCTTGAAAATAAAAGAAGATACACATTATTAGTGAGCCAAAATTACAAGTGTTTGACTTTGCATTCCTGATTGTCTTTAGGTTGTCCTTCAACTGATTCAAGAGTAGCTCGGATAAGTCCAACTATATACCATTCTTCACAATTTTATAGGCTGTGTCTATTGCACTTGATGCTATGTTGTTTAATTTGCTTGCCTGGAAGAATTTGTAGCCCAAAACACATGCACCAAATTTGATCTTATCATCGGTTATTGTTGTTACTTTCAATCCTCGGTCATCCCATTTGGCTCTTGTCATATTTTCGGTCTCTGCCTTCAGTGGATGCTTCAGTGCCTTTACTTTATCAGTTACGAGGTAACTGGTAACCGCATGGATGACATCTTGGGTTATTGCCTTTGGTTCATCCAACCATAACTTTTTTTTATGCATTCTACTTAGTACTAACCGAATCCATTCGATTTTGAAGACTTTTGGGAACATTAGGGAACTGGTGAGCCCTTTCACTTCAATGTGTTTGTGTTCTTCCTTGAGTGTTCCATCATCATTGCACAGCTTCTTGTAGGCTTCTTCAACCTCTAAGCTTCCTATTTCTGCTATCTTGCAATGTATGAAGGATCAGACATCTTCAACCAGTAAAACCCTAGCTGGAATACATGAAAATGCACCAGCATCGTCGGGTTGTGAGGCAACCTCAGGATGGATCTTATAGTTGGGTTCCTCACATGTCATGTTCTTGATGAGCTTGAACTCATCTTTCTTTGCATTCTTGGATTTTTTGGTTCATGAAGTTGATGCCATTTTCAAAAATTTAGGGCTTCTACGTAATGCATAAAAATGAAGTTGTCAGTCTCAAAGAACTTACTATTTGTTCTTGCAAATATCTTTGAATTGCTTTGGAGTGCTGGAGGTTGATTCATGATCGCTTTGTAGCTTGGTTGATTTTTTCTCAAAAATCGCCTTTGGTCGCTTTGCTCTAGGTGTCATGACAAATGATTCATTCCGATACCCTATTTATAGCCATTTCCCTAAAATGCGTGTCATAAATGCTTACCAACTCCTCAGTGTATAAAGAGTGGGTTTGTTGTTGAAGACTTTACTTCCTTTGGTGATACTTACAACATTTCAGAGCAGTCGATGTTCACTTTGCTTTTACCGACAGGTTTCGATATCACTGACAACTTGTTCATGCGCTTGTTTAGCGATGAGGCTTGGTCTATACTAGCAACTTTTTCTTTTAACCAACGCTTCATGGTAAATGTAGGAAATCTTAATTTTGAGTGTATACTGATGGGCTTTGGTATATATGCCTGAAAGCATAGTTATCACATATTTCAACAAGTACAACCATGATGCATCTTTCTTATGCTAATTTGGAATTATATCAACATATTATGGAACTGATGTAAAGTAATAGCTTGGGGCAATGTAGTTCCATACTTACTTGTTCAAGAGGATCAAGCTAGGCTCTTATCTCGACAACTTCATGGTCCATTCAATCATATGTATATTAGCGGTGCAAACGGTTCCCCTCCATCTACTCCTCCTAGGACTCCAAGAAGTAGGAGACATTCAAGATCACCATCATGATTTCCTAGTCCTAGAGGAAGAAGGGTTTCTAGACATGATCATCATAGGAGACAAACTCCTCCTAGGAGATCAAAGCCATCTTTACAACGTGCTTCTCATTATGCTTCACAATATGGAGGTAGTAGCATGAGTTTTGATTGCACCTCCCAAGATTTCATAAACATGCAACAATAACCATTTTTTCAACAGTATGTGGAGAAGTATGTGAAGCAAAACCAGGATAAGATCCTAAAGAGTCTAATTGATAATGGGGCTAAGGTCCCTTAAAAATTTGATGTGGATAGAAAGATTAAGAGACAAGATCCATCTCAAGAGGAGAAGATGGATGAAATACAAAGAGAAATAGCCAAGATGTCTGCACCTAAGAATTCTTTCTCATTGGACTCGATTTGTCCTAATCCTTTTGATAAGAGTGTTGACATGAAAGAATTTCCTAGAAAGGTTGAAATTCCTCAATATGAAAAATA
>MU226799.1:1925159-1951968 GCA_018584345.1 Thuja plicata | reverse complement strand
ATCTTCAATGGTGTTTCCATTGGGATATGTGCTTGTCTCTGTCATTCGGTCTCTGCAGTCTTTCTTGAGATGACCAACTTTATGATAGTGTAAGCATGCCATTCCGGGGTTAGTCCAGCCTCTAGACTTTCTAGTCCATTGCCTCATACAGTTTGTAGCAATGTGACCATATCTTCCACATGCTATACAATTTGTCCAAGTATTGTAGTCCCATACATACTGATTACCGATTCTCTTCGGTTGATAGGGAGTTTCTTAACCTTTAGGCTTCCATATTTTCCTTTTCTTTTTCCAACATTCAATAGTTGTGTGCCCATTAATTTTGCATGTAGGACAGTATTTGTCCATGTAGGTTTCCTTCTTTGGTTGTTTCATCTCAGACTTACATTCATATCCTTTATGACCTTTCTTGTTACATTTATAACAAAATCCTATGAATGAAGATGAAGATTTAGAAATACCTTTCATTTTGCCTCTGCATACATTTGATGTATGGCCTTGCTTTCCATAGTGATTGCATGTAAGCTTTCTTGGTCTTGGATTTTCATAGACATTCTTTGGATTGGATTGATTTGATGAGTCTCCATTTTCGGTAAAGCCTAGACCATTGTTGTTGTTGACTCTTCATTGTCCCTCAAGAAAATCATCCATTGTTTTATTGCTTTCTTCAGCCTTTTTGATAATTTCATTATGTTTTTGTTGTATTCTTAATTCATGCTTTAACTTTTCATTCTCATCCCTCAGTTCACCGATAGCTTCTATTCTTTCAATGAGTTCAACATTTATTCTGTTTGCCTCTTGACTCATAAGAATAATTTTATTTGTTATCTCATGGTGATGCTCTGTAAATCTTTGTATTTCATACTCTTTTTCTTGTAGCTTTTCTGTGATCTTTCTTCTATCATCAATAACTAGTGTTCTTTCTTGTTCAGCCTGTCTAGCATTGTTCATGACATCAATCATTCTCACCATCTATGTCTCTTGACTGATTTGCAAAGATTTAACTTGTCCAACCAGATGTAGATTAGTTTCAGTTAGGCTTGTGATGCTTTCTCCTGATGTATTTGATGCTTTTCTTGTAGTTGATCCTGAAGACTCAAGGAAATCTGGTATCTCTTCCTCATGATAATTTGTGTCATTATAGTGAGATGCCATATTATTTCTTTCATCCAGCAACTGTCTCATACTGATTCTAGCTTCTTTATACTGTTCAAAGAATATATGAATTTCAAGCTTTTTATTCTCAATATTTTTATCAAGTTTGTACTTCTCCATTGTATGATCTTTTCTCTTAAGCCTTTAAGCTTTCCAAGAAGAGACTTAGCTTTGATACTAATTGTTGGGATTAATGGAAAGTATGTATTGAGAGGGGAGGGGTGAATTAGTACCTCTAATTTTTTTTGTATCCTTTAATCAATTAACCTTTGTAATCAATTGCATGTCCATTCAATCTGATCTAAACTATCTTGATGTGAGTTATATCAATTCATAACATTAATAACCCTGTTAATCATTCATAGAAACATTCATGAAAGTAATTGACACATAACACAAGATATGATATCACAGAAAACTCCTGTTAGGAAGTAAAAACTGCGGTGGGGATGATACCCACAAAACTTCACTATCTATAGATTGGAAGGGGCCGAATAAGGCTTACAATGTGATCACTTCTGATGATATACCCTATTAGGAGTATACATGGAGACCTGTTAAAGTCTACTCTATTAAGAGCTTTATCAACACTGTTAAGTGTGCACTCGGTTAAGAGATTTGATGTTGGACTGTTAAATCCACCTTCCTTGAAAGGATTTTTACACTTTTCTCCACTTGTTAGAATGATAGAAAATTACAAATTGACCTGGTAAATGCAATCTACTATTTCTAATAGAGATCCAATTTAGTTTACATGAAAAATATTATCACCTAATTGTGATTGATTAATACGTCTGATTATTGGTTTCCTCTGTTCTTGGTTCTGCTAATCAAATCCTTCTTTTTCTATTATTGTTCTTGAAGATCTCAATTCATCCATAGATGTGCTCGTTCTATTCTCCTCTCTCTTTTTTCTTCTCTCACACACATTCTAATGAATGATTGTATTATCTATTTATAGATGGATTGACTTCATCGAGTTTTGATAAAAACAATGTTGACTGTAAGATCAGGTTTACAACTTATACCTAGATCTCCTAGTCTATGTGTTTTAAATCAGTTAGACTGATTAAAACACTTACATTAATGTTTCTTGTCCCTAAAGAAATGGATTTAAAGAAATTAAATATCCTATAAACATAATACACTTTCTTTATCTGATGTGGAAGTCAGATCCACTTTTTGTGGGCTGGAATTGACTTTCAATTTTGTCTGTCGATCATGCTTGACTGTCCTTCAGTTTTGTCTATCGGTTGCACTGTATCTGTCTTATCGCTCTTCACTGTAACTTGCATTTTAGGTTCCTCTATTGGGTTCCACTTTATCTTTCTACTTTGTGATTTTTGGTTTACACACTAACTTGTGTCATCTGTTCTCTCTGTACTTAGTCATCTTTGGTGATCTCTTAATCTAATCTTCGGTTTGCGCTTTCCTGTCTTTCGGTGTAGGCTTACCAAAAGTGTTGTTTGTATACTAATGGAAAATTAATGTCATCACCAAATTCATCTTAGGCCAAAAGTAAAACCTCTGCACTAATTCTTGGGTCTTGTTGACACCAAAATGCCTACTAAGTGCACCATTGTGCTTCTCTTGAATCAGATTTTCTCTTATAGACCCTCTAGGAACCCATAATTGACTTCCTTTAAATGACAGATCACTCTGCAAAGTATATTCAGATAATTCACTATGAAAATGATTCTTGTATTCTTGACATACCTTATAGATGTCTGCAAAGTCTCCATCTTCTGCATAAAAGTCTTTGAAGCTCTCAATAACCATGCTCTGTAGGTGTATCTATTGTACTATCAGGGCTCTTCTACTTAAGGCATCTGCTACCTTATTCTGCAATCCCTTCTTGTGCTTGATGTTGAAAGTGTAGGCCTGTAGGTATTCTTCCCACTTCATATGTTTATGACTGAGCTTATATTGTGAATTTAGGAAACTCAGTGCTTGGTTTTCTGAAAAGACTACAAACTCCTTTGGAAGCAAGTAGTGCCTCCACTTCCTTAGTGCTTGGACTAGAGCATAAATCTCTAGGTCATAATAAGAGTACTTCTTCTTGGCTTTATTTAACTTTTCACTGTGGAAAGCCATTGATCTTCCCTCTTGGTTCAAGACAACACCAATAGCCACATTTCTAGAATCACACTCCACTATGAAAAACTTCTCAAAGCTTGGAAAAATAAAGATTGGTTGAGTAGCAATCTTCTTCTTCAAAAAATCAAATCCATGGTTAGTTTTCTCATCCCACACAAACTTAGTTTTCATCCCACCTTTAATAGTATCTAACATAGGAGTACAAATTGCACTGAATTGCTTTATGAACTTCCTATAATACTAATCTAAGCCATGAAAAATTCTTACCTCTATTGTTTTTCTTGGAGTAGGACAATTGAGTATGGATTCCACTTTGCTTGGATCCATCTTTAGATTGCCTTGGGATAATATAAACCCAAGATACACTAGCTCTTGCTTCATGAATTCACATTTTTCCAAATTGATCATCAACTTCTCCTAATGTAGCTTCTTGAAAACTATCTGCAGATGTGTGACGTGTTCTTCTTTGGTCTTTCTATAGATGAGTATATCATCTAGATACACTACCACAAATTTTCCTATGTAGTCTTTAAGGACTTCATTCATAAGCCTCATGAATTTAGATGGGGAATTAGATAACCCAAATGACATTACAAGCCACTCATACAAACCTTCTATGGTTTTGAAGGCTGTCTTCCTTTCACCCCCTTCATTAACTCTAATTTGGTGGTATCCACTCTTTAAGTCAATCTTTGTGAAAAAATTGGCTTCTCCTAGACAATCCATTAGATCTTCCATCCTAGGGATAGGGAACCTATTCCTAATCACGATCTGGTTTATTGTTATGGATTCAATACATAACCTCCAAGTTCCTCCCTCTTTGGGTGCTAAGACAATGGGTACGACACAAGGACTACTGCTTTTCCTAATGAGACCTTGGCTTAGACGTTCTTGGATTTGCTTAGTTATTTCCTCATTTTGTTGAGGATTCATTTTATAGGCTTCCTTATTAGGAAGGGTAGCTCCTGGGATAAATTCTATTTGATTACTTATAGTTCTCTTAGGGGGTAGGGTTGATAGTTTTCCATTAATTCTGCAACATCTCTTGCACTTCCTTAGGAAATTCTATCTTCTTGAATGTCTTGTCTATACTTTCTTCTTTTGGCATCAATACAAGTGCAAAACCAACTCCCTCTCTTTCTTCTAAGGATTCTAAGAACTCCTTATCACTAACCATAAGAACATTGGGGCCTGTAGACTTCATCTCTCCATCCTCTAACAGTGGTTGTATTTTGAAAGTCACATTTTCATTCTTGAAAGAACAAGAATTCTTTGCTCCATCATGCATGGCCTGTTGGTCAAATTTCCAGGGCCTACCAAGGAGTAGGTGACATGCATCCATAAGTAGGATGTCACACAAAACCTTGTCTTTGTATCTCCCAATGGAGAAGTCCACCCAATCTTGTTCATTGACAAGGACATGTTGTCCTTTGTTCAACCAAGTGACTTTGTATGGGTTGGTATGGGGTATTCTCTTCATCTTTAATTTTTTGACTGCCTCCTCTGACATTATGTTGTCAATAGACCCTAAGTCTATGATGACTCTACAAAATTTTCCCTTCATCTTGCATTTCACTCTAAACAGTGATCTCCTTTGACTAGGTTCCTCTTTCACTATCTCCTTAACCAGTGTCCTCCTCATCATTAAGTTCTCACCTTCCTCTGAATCTAAGGGTATCTCAGGGTGTTTTCTTCCATCACTAGTCTCCTCTTGAACATAGTTTACCCTTTTTTCACTTCCTTGGGAAGTAGTTCCTTTCTCTGGACATCTATATGTAGGGTGTCCCATCTGGTTGTAGTTGTAACATCTCATGTTTTCAAAATAGTTACCTCTTTCTTTGCTATTGCTTCTTCCTCTATTTTAGAGTTCCTTCCTCTATTTGAGTTACCTCTGTTGGAGATTCCTTCTTGTTTCTCAGTAAGCTTGGTCTCTCCTTGACTCTTTGTTTCATAACTTCTTCCACCATATCCACCTCTCTG
This sequence comes from Thuja plicata, assembly GCA_018584345.1. Lineage (NCBI taxonomy): Eukaryota > Viridiplantae > Streptophyta > Pinopsida > Cupressales > Cupressaceae > Thuja > Thuja plicata. The sequence continues at coordinate 1,946,736 of MU226799.1, read as the reverse complement.
TCCTCTATTGTCTCTTCCTTTGCCTCTACCTCTGGTGGTGCTTGAATCTTGTTTCTTCCTTAACTTCTCTTCCACCTTTATTTCCATTTGGTGGCATTTCTGAATAGTATCAGGAGTCAAGAGACTCATTTCATCTTGTATAGTCCACTTGAGACCATTAAGGTATCTAGCTACCTTCACCTTCTCAACTTATGCAACTCGAGACCTTATACATAATCTTTGAAATTATTCAATATAGGAGTTTACATCTAAGTCCTTTTGTCTTAGACTTTGTCTTCTTTTATGCAATTAGATTTCATAATCCTCAGGGACATAAGAATCTCTAATTTTTGCAACCATAACCTTCCATGTAGCAATGAGCTTCTTTCCTTCCTTCTCTCTCTCATCTTGGATAAACTTTCACCAAGTGTGTAGAGCCTCTTAGTCTGTCCTTAGAAAATTTCACCTTCTGAGCTTCAGTTATGCCATCACACTCAAAGTGATTTTCTAGTCCTTCTATCCAATCTAGGACTATCTCTGGTTCCATCTTTCCACTAAAGATATGAACTCCTTCTCATGCTTTACCACTCATAGCCTTTAATGCCTTTAATAATGGTTCTTCATTAAGGATAGGGTCAGCTTCAGGTACTTCATCATCTATGGAAATCTCCATGCCTTTCCCTTCAACCTTATCCTTCACTTCTTCTGTCTTTTCTTCCACTTGGTCCACTTTGTGTTCCAATTGTGCCAATCTCTCTCTGATCAGTCTATTCTCCTCTTCTTTCTCATCTACCTTCTTCACCAAATCTACATTTTTCACCATTGTAGAATCTCCTATTGACTCTTTTGGTTGGAACATTCACCACAATCCTAATCAAACTTGCTCTGATACCAATCTAATAGAGGTGCTCCAAGGTGTGCTTGCAAATACACTATCTAGGAATCTACTTGTCCTAGTCTTATTAAGATCCTAAACTCACTTTTAGGACCTCCCAAGTCTTTTCTCCACTATCCTAAGACTTTACTAACTCAACACAATGAGCTAGTCTCCTTGTGCTTCACCTTGAGGGACAACTACCAACAAGTGTACTTCAAGTCTTCTATTCTTCCTTGGACAACTCCAAGTGCATTTTCATCCTTTCAACTCCATAAGTATTTGCAAGGACATTTCTCATGTTTAATAACTTCCTAGACTCCACATCATCCCATTTGTGACAAGGTATCACAACTGTTCCAATCGATCTCCCAATTCACCTTCAAATTTGGCTTTTAGGCCTTATCCTTCTACTAGCCCTATTTGATAGGTTTTTCCCAATTCTTGTTAAATAACCTCAAAAAAACCCAAAAATAAAGTGAGGATACTGATACCCTTTTCCAAGACTCAAAGGATTTTTTAGGTTTTAGGGCCCTAAGGTGTCCGTATACTGGGTTTCTAGAATTAAGGACAACTAGGGCTAATTGGGCTAAAGTAGTGTAGCCAGATAACTTATGCATGAAAATGTATCAAACAAGGTTGGAAAAGTCTTATCCTTCCTAGGAGGTGTCTGTATATCCCCTAGGTTTCCAAAACCATGCTTGGTTTACCACATCTCATAATATCCCTGCAATCAAGCACAAGTTAACACTAGCAATCTCCTAGCCAGGTACTCCAGTCTCACCTAGGACTTGCCAAGAAAATTAGAAAAACATCTTTTCTGAATCTCTCCTTCTATATACATTATATACAGAGGATACACTTCCATATTTCCCCATTCCATGATGAAATGCACGATGGAGAATTATGGAGGAGCCATTTTACTCAAAACCACCCTGTCAACTCCAGCAACTAGTCTACTTACAAAATAATTTACAACTCTACTCTAATGAACACACAGAAACTTGCACACTGAACAAAAGTTACTCTAAATCAACTCTACTATCCAAATATAACACTAACTCATGATATTAAATCCATCTCACAATGCTAAAACACAAAACCAGTAGTCTGTGTATGTAATCATAAAATAGAGAGCTTGTACTATTCAAAAACTTTCATTACATCACCCACACCTCAGGAAATAGGCCTCATAGTATCTAAATATGCCTCCTCCATTTTTTAGGCCACTACCATTAACCAAATTTTCCACTCACTAGAAGGAATCAAACTTGACAATGTTGTTGGACAACATTGCAAAGTTGCAAAAGTTGTCAAGCAACTTTTACATCTTTTGTTAAAAATCTGTTTTATGACCTCCAATCATCATGACATGATGTAAAAATATCATAAATCCCTTCTTAGGGACAAATTTAATCCATGCTAAGCCTTCTGGATTTTTGACCACTAATTCCCAATTAGGCTAAAATGCACTAAAACACTCAAAACCTTAACCAACTAGTTGGACTGATCCTAGACTAATCCAACTAGGTACAAATAAGATAGACCTTATAAGGTAAAAAACAAAACCACTAAATTGGCTAGGGTCAGTATAAGCCGCTAAAAAAACTTAGTGATTGGATTTAGCCCAAGTGCTCCTGCACCAGTACAAAATCCAAATCTTTAACCTCTATGAATTCACTTTTCGAGAGCGCACTAATCAGTGCTTCTCTTGCAACCATGTTACAAGAAAACAACTTATTTTCATCAACATTTGCAGTTTCTAATTCATCTTCAGTCTTGATTAGATCATCTTTCTTTTTAATCATCTAGTAGTCAATTCTGAAACATAGCAGATGAGTTCTCATCTTGTTCTTCCAATTGTAAAAGTTTTTAGGATCAAACTTCATACTTTATTTCCTATAGAACGCTATCTTCAAGATCACCTCAATTTGTTAAGATTTTTCTCAAAGGACCAGAAGCTCTGATACCAATTATTAGCAATAATAGTCCACTGGTACAATTAAGAGGGGGGCAGGGTGAATCATTTGTATGCAAAATACTATCCACTTTAACCTTTAACAATAAAAAATATAAATGCAATTCTAAACACATTAACAACAACACCATAACATAATCATTTGTTGTTGAGGAAACCTTGTTAAGGGAAAAACCCCGGTGGGAATTAACACCCACAAATAATGCACTGAAAGTATAGTATCCCTATTAGAAGATTTGGCACTGTTAGGAGCTGATTATTACATACAGTACACAGTCCATGTTAAAGGAAATACCCTATTAGGAGTCAAGAGAAAAAATAGGCTCACTTCCTAGGCTCATTTCCTAAAGAAGGTTAAATCCACCTTCAGGAATATTATCTGAGATAAATATATAATATCTAGTGAACTGACTGATAGAAAAAACTTTTCTTACATAGTTCCAATGAAGTTCATCAACCACTATCTCTTCTCTACATCCAACAAACTTCTCAAATACAAGCTCACAACTTCCACGCTTCACTTTTCACACTCCTAATCAAGAAAATAATTGTCCTTTATACAAGTTTACAATAAGCAATTAGGTCGGCCAATTAAGACTTCCCCAATGCAAAAATAATTACATAACCCCTTTCTAAGATACACATGGTACCTTGAACAAGTAAACATCAATTACAAATCATCAAATATAATCCAAGGTCCGCAATCCATGCTCACCATCCATAATACATGCTATATATGTGAAGTCAGCTCCAAATAGGTCTTCTCCATAACACATGCCACAACTGCTGTTACCAAGAGTCTTGGGACCCAAGAATAATAAAAAACATTCCTTAACATGTCTCTTGACATTCCCCAAGCTCACATAACATGAATCATGCTCGCAGCTAAGTTATCTACAAAATACAGAGACTAGCTCTATCACAATTCTCTATCACTGTTATGCAAACAGTCTTCACCAACACCATTGTAACTCAAACAAACATCAACATAAACTCAAGTGACCTTAGATATAAGATCCCAATTTTTCCCTTAATAAATTTTTTTGATCACAACATCTGATATAGCATACAGTGTCTGTACATGACTATCAGTCTTTCCTGTGCCTAAGACAACCAGTCTGACAGAAACTTCAATTGAACATATGTTGACATCAATGACAAAACATGAATGCCAACAAATCTAACAAAATCCAATTCCAACAACTTCATGTTAGAATGTAAAAAACCTTCCTATTACTTTCTATCCAGGAACTTTTGTATTTTACCTTTTGACCAGCAACTTAATCTTTCCAAAATATGATGTTAGTTTCCAAGCCCGAAAATAAGAGTATCCTATAGTTAACCAAGTTTCAAAATGTTCCATTCTTGTGGTGGTTCAAATAGAAAGGAAACATACAATGATGTAATGCTAATTTTTTAATAAAACCATCGTGGATATGTTGATCCCCTAAGGAAATCCAATGCTAATTTTCTGGATAAAAATCAACATTATTCACGTCTTCGATTCTCATATGTTGTTATAACTAACATGTCTTCATTCTATGGAATCATTTCAAGGAATAGGTTTTACTATAACAACTATGCTTTCCAATTGTATAGAGGAGAATAAAAAACCTTCCTATTTTCTCCTTTTTTTAATGCTTATACCATTTTAATCTATGACTAGTTATCCTTTTTCTTTCTTTTTATTTATTGGCCGCAATCCAAAACAAACAAGTCTTCATATGTTGTTATGAATTGTGTTAGCATTGTTTTTTCAAATTTTTGTTCTGAAGGCTAAGGGTTGTCTTTCCCCCACTTTGGTGTGAAATATTTTAAATTTTTGAAAATTTTAGCGATTCTGGCCTTCTTTTTCAAAGTCTAATGGTGAACGTTTTGTCTCTTTAAGTCACGTCTCAATGTCGAAAGTAGTTTTTGTCTTAAGTTGTTTCATGTCACGATCTTGCGAGTAGTAGGACTAAGATTTATTGCTAGCTCATAGGTTTTTCTTTGTTAAGCTATTTCAGGCAGTGAGTTGGCAACCAAAGAATACTATTTTTTTATTGTAGGGTCACAAGAGGTTGATAGTTAAGTTATTTTAACCTACGAGTATGTGACACAGTTAGCCTGACAGATTTGTTGGTTCAATCGCTCAATCGTTGGTTTAGTTGATGTCTAAAATTTTAAGTTGCGAGAAGGTGACGATTTTAATCTTAGTCAAATTTGTGCTTATTGCATTCTTGTGAGTGTTATGTCAGGTTAAATGTTAAGCTTGTGAACTCGCGATAACGGTGAAAAGGGTTGGAAATGTTTAGTGGTCGCATGCTCGCAAGGGTTTAAGTTAAGTTAAGTTTTAAGTTGTGAGCTCAAGATAAAGTAAGCTATTCAATGAAGATCAATGACTATTGTTAACTCATTGATGGAGAAGGATTATTTCATATGCTCTAGCAAGGCTATGACAAAAGGGTTTCATGAAGATCAATGACTATCGCTTACTCGCAAGGTGTTGTAAGAATTGAAGAAAAGAGTGGTGAGCTCGTGATTAAAGATGATTTTATAACATTGTCGCTAGCTCGCAAAGGAAATGAAAAACTATTGGGTTATGATGTGAGCTTGCGATTAGTTTTCATGTGTTTAGATTGCATTCTCTCGACATGCTGGATGTAAAAGGGGAATAAAAGGGGGTGTTGAGCAATCAGGTAGTAACATGTGGAATTTTTCTCGGGTGTTGTAAAATTTGAATGACGGTTAGATATAAGAGGCATGCACTTGGTTTTTGCATTAGTACTCAAAGTTATGAAAAAAATGCCAACAAGTTTAGTCACTGAAGGCCATTCATGCATGCGTGAGAAGTAATGGTGAATTTACAATGCTTGGATTGTGATAAATTGCATAATTGAGCTTAGATTTGGTGGAATTGATTTTTGTTTCCAAGATATTTTGAGCATTGTAATAGAGATTGTGTTTTGAACTCGATTTGTAGCTATCTATCAACTTGGAAAAGGTATCTGTCTACAAATTTCAAGATGAGAAAGGCGATGTCAAGTGGATTTTTGAAAGATTTTGGTAGAAAAGAGGTGGTGATAAAGAAGTATGTTGATGAATTTGCAGATTGTTTTACCAAGAACTTCTAGTGATTTGAGTACAAATATGATGGAATGGAGAGATTAATGGTGCCAATTCTTGACTTTAGAAAAGGATAAAAACTAGGTTCATTACCTGACTGAGGGATTGGACATCCTATTTGAGAAACTATCCTCCTTAACATGAAGCTTAATTTATTTATCAATTCATGGATGTACTACTTGAAATGGGTGTGCAAGATATATGCACTAAAAACTAGCTCAGGCCACGCTAGAAATGAAGCTACAAGAAATAAAGGTTGAAAGAAAATATAATCTATTGCTGTAGGAAATGAAGAACTTGAAAGAAAACTTAATCTACTACTACAAGAAACAAAGATTTGGAAAATAACTGAACTACACTATCAATGCTAAAGAAGGAAATGCATGATGCTCGACTCACAATGTTTTCACTGTTATGTTGCTTTGGCTGCAGGAACAATTTGAAAACTAGAATTGAAATAACAAGCTGCAGGAAATAAATATATCACTACCACATATTACTCACCAAGCGGGTCCCCTTGGATGAGTATCCATAACTCAATCACTCAAGATAGATATTCAACACTTCATCATTTTATTAATATGAAAAGTAAGTACAACTGAACTCATGAAAATTGGTAAAACAAAATAAAAATGTTCTATCTCTGGATAACTGTATTAACTAATGCACTCCTTCTCATGCAAGAGTGGGGCTTATTTATAAAGAAGGAAACCTATCACTAACCCTTAACACCAATAACACGTGGATCCTCATTTACAACTAAGAAACATGAGTAAAGTTATGTGTAGAAATAGAAATAAGTATTGCTTCATCAAACATGAGGAATGAATTTAGCCTCCCACAACTCCCTAGATCTTCTCAATAATGGAAAAACATCATGACTTAATCCTTCCTCTGGTTGTTTCCAAGTGTGCTCTGAAACTGGCTCTCATTACTACTCCTCAGCTGCACGACTGGGTCTTCACTGGTGAGTATGGAGATGCATTCTTGATCTACCTTCCTGTGATGTCTGATCTGCATTGCAGACATTTAAATTAGAACAAACCAACATTCATTCAACACAACATGTGATGCAAGAGCATCTTGGGTCATTGGAAATCATGCTCAACCAAAAAAAAGAAGTTTGTTTTGTGCTTTAGTTTGTTTGGAGGCTTCTTGAGAATTCTCTGTTGCTTAGGTTATATTGCTCAGGCATGCTTGTCTCTGTCGCTCAGGAAAGCTTGTTTATTTTCCCGTTGCTCAGGTTTCTCTTCTGATGCTCTTGTTCTATTTCTTGTTTCTCAGGGTGTTCTTTTCCTGAGTCACTCTGTTTCTCAATCATCCTTTGCCCGAGTTGTGTATTTTGGAGTTGGATCTAGTGGCCAACTTCTTTAGTTAATTTCATGGAATAATTGATTTGGGGTCTCTTATTGGGATCTGTGTGGACCTAAATTTGGGTCTCTCTTATAGATTTGAGTTCCAACCTCTTTGGTGGACGCTTGTATATATTTTTTCTTTGATTTGTAGTTTTAGGCAGTTCTTAGAGTACTTAGAGATGATAGATTGGATATAAGATTGAGATTTGAATGATCTGTAAGTAGGTTTGTGACCTTGCATATATGAAGATCAAATTGTAATTCTTTGAATATATGGACCAAATGGGGAAGGCCTTACAACCCAACATGTAATAAGTTTGATCAATTAATAGAAAGGATACCTGATATTCTTCTCTCACTCTGCTGTTGTTGTTTCCGCATTGTGTTGGCAAGATGGTTTGGTAGTTGGGAGAACCCTTGGTCCCATTATCAACCCTACCTTGCGTCATGTGGTATCAAAGCATTGGTGAGATCTAAGTTCTTTCTTGTAAACCTTGTATTGTTGTGGGGTAGAAGATTGTGATTTGACCTACAATTGCAGAGGGATTCAAGGTGGTTCATGGGAGAGGAAATGTAGATCCAGGTCTAACTGATATGCTTAGATAGATGGCTGCTAGATTGGAAGCTATTGAGACAACCCAGCCTAGAAGAAGACATCTTGAAGATGTTAGTGATGATGAATTAGAAGAGGTTCAAGGTGAAGTTGCACCTGCACCTATGATGAATCGGAAAGAGGAAAGATTCCTAAGAGCTTTGACAAGTTTGAAATACACACCTAAGTTTAATCCTCCCGAGTATAGTAGAAAATTAGATTCTGATGAATTGATTAACTGGATAACTAAGATGGAAAAGTATTTTGAATATGAGAATGTATCAGAGGATGGGAAGGTGAAGATTGCAAGCACAAAGTTGAAAGGACATGGATCCTTATGGTGGGAACATCTGCAATTGGATTGAAAGAAGAAAGGTAAAGAAAAAATCAAGGTATGGGATAAGATGGTAAACAAATTGAAAGGCAAGTTTCTACATTGTGATTATCAGATTACCCTAATTAGGTGAATGCAAAGTTTGAGTAGAAAGATAGATCAGTAAAAGACTACACTGAGGAATTCTATAGATTGGACATCAGATTTGGAAATGTTGAAGATGAAGTGGAAAGAGTAGCAAGATACCTGAATGGCTTGAGAAACTCCATACAAGATGAGATCAATTTTGTCAAGATGGAAAGCATTGAGGAGACATCAATTTGCCCTAAAAGCTGAGGAAAAGTTGAACAGAAGATATGAGAAAAGACAAAGAGGTAGAGGTGGTAGATTCCCTAGAGGAAAAGGTAGATCTCATGGTGAAAATGGTAGATTCGAACCAGACAAATCAATTTTAGACACATCTCAAGACAAAGGAAAAATTGAATGGAAAGGTGGAAGTTCATACCAAGGAAGAGGCAATTAATCCAGAGGTGGATATAGAAGAAAGGGATTCCAAGTAACTTGTTACAATTGTGGAGAGGAATGACATAAATCCTTTGAATGTACACATGCAAGCAAGAAAGGTAGTAGTAGCAGAAATACATTGGTGCAAGAGGAGTCACTAAATGAAGCAGAGAAAGAAGGAAATCTCATGATCTGAAGGATACTATGGAGTGAAAAAGATAAGCAAGATCCTATTAGGAAAATTTTGTTCAAGACCAGATGTAGAGTTGCAGATAAAGTTTGGAAGGTAATTGTGGATAGTGGAAGCTCAGAGAATCTGGCATCTGAGGAAATGGTTGCAAAGTTACAGTTGGAGAGGATGAAACATCCAAAGCCCTATCAGATCTCATGGATCAAGGATGAACATACATTAATGGTGAGTGAATCTGAAAATTGGAAAGTATTATGATAAGGTGTTGTGTTATATTATGCCTATGGATTGTTGCCATATTTTTTTGGGTAGACCTTGGAAATATGATAGACATGCTATACATGATGGAAGATTGAATAGATATTCTATTTGGGTTGATGGTAAGAAGCAAGTTTTGTTACCTTTGATTGAAGAATTTGTTGGTGAGATATGTACATCTGTGAAAGTTTGTTTGATGGAAGGTAGACATTTTGTTAAGGATTTGAAAAGAAATGATATTTTCTATGCTTTGATTCCTAACAAACCAAGTAAGAGTACATAAGATGAAATTCCTGCATAAGTTGAAAAGTTACTCACTGAGTACAAGGAGATAGTTTTAGATAATGTACCTGATGGTTTGCCACCAATGAAAGATATCAGTCACTGTATGGATATGATTCATGGAGCTTGTTTACCGAACAAAGCACTACATTGGTTAACACCGACCAAGAACGAAGAGCTTAACCAACAAATTCATGAATTGTTGAACAAAGGTTTGATCTGAGAAAGTTTGAGTCTATGTGTAGTACCTATTGTGTTGGCACCTAAGAAGAATGGAGAATGGCGAATGTGCACTGATTCAAGATCAATTAATAAGATCACAATGAAGTATAGGTTTCCTATATTGAGAATGGATGACATAATGGATTGTTGAGTGGAGCAAGATATTTAACCAAAATTGATTTGAATATTAGATACCATCATATCAAAATCAAAGAAGGTGATGAATGGAAGACTTCTTTCAAGACAAAGGAAGGTTTGTATGAGTGGTTGGTTATGCCTTTTGGTTTAACTAATGCACTGAGTACAATTATGAGGTTAATGAATGAAGTTTTGAAGCAATTCCTGAATAAATTTATGATTGTATACTTGGATGATATTCTAATATTCAGTAAGACTAGAGAAGAGAATTTGATGCATATAAGGCAGTGTTGCAGAGATTGAAAGAGGAAAAATTGCTAATAAATTTGAAAAAGTGTTCCTTCATGAAAGAAGAGCTTGTGTATTTGGGTTTTGTAATTTCAGCTAATGGTTTGAAGATGGATCTTGAGAAGGTTGAAGCTATATTGAGTTGGCCTGCACCTAAAAATGTCAGCGAGGTAAGATCATTTCATGGATTGACAAGTTTTTATAGGAATTTTATCAGAAGTTTTAGTTCTATTTGAAATGCTATGACTGAGACAATGAGAGGAGACAAAAGAGAATTCAAATGGATGTATGGAGCTGATAAGAGTTTTGAATCTTTGAAGTTGAAGGTTGCTGAATTACCTATGTTAGCATTAACTAATTTCAATAAGGTATTTCAAGTTGAATGTGATGCAAGTGGAAGTGAAATTGGAGTTGTATTGACTCAAGAAGGTAAACCTGTTGCTTTGTTTAGTGAAAAGTTGAATGATGCTAAAAGGAAATTTTTTGTCTATGATCAAGAGTTCTATGCTATTGTTCAAGCTATGAATAAATGGAGACACTATTTGATGCCAAATGAATTTGTGTTGTATACTGATCATAAGGCTTTACAATATATGGGCAGTCAGAATAAGTTGAATCAGAGACATATGAAATGGGTCGATTATTTGCAGAGTTTCACATTTTTGATTAAGCATAAGAGTGGAGTTTCTAACCTAGTTGTTGATGCATTAAGTAGAAGAAGATCTTTGCTGGCAGAAATGAGAATTGAGGTTCTTGGTTTTGATGACATGAAGATTTTGTATGAAAGTGATCCTGATTTTTCAGAGAAGTGGAGACTGTGCAGAGCACCTATCAAATCAATCAAGTAAGTATGAAGACTATTTCATTCAAGAAGATATGTTGTTCAAAGGTATTTAGTTATGTATGTTGAGAGGATAAATGACAACTAATTTGATTAAGGAGAAACATAGTAGTGGATTGGATGGACATTTTGGTATTGATAAAACATTGAGTTTTCTTAAGGAAAGGTATTTTTGGCCTCAATTGTATAAGGATGTTCAGAAATTTGTGAAAAGTTGTGGAGTTTGTCAAGTTCCAAAATGAGTAAGTCAGAATACTGGTTTGTATACACCAATTATTGTTCCTGAGAAACCTTGGAGTGATATCAACATGGATTTTGTTCTTGGATTACCTAGGACAACAAGAGGCAATGATTCCATATTTGTGGTTGTGGATAGATTTTATAAGATGACAAATTTCATACCATATAGCAGATCTTTTCTTTAAGGAAATTGTTAGATTGCATGGATTACCGAGGAGTATCATCTCTGATTGAGATAGTAAGTTTGTTAGTTATTTTTAGACAACACTCTGGATGAAGTTGGATACTGAGTTGAAGTTTAGTTCTACATTTCATCCGTAGGTTGATGGACAAACAAAGGTTGTAAATGGAAGTTTGGGTAACTTGTTGAGATGCCTAGTTGGAGACACACTAAGAAATTGGGATTTGATGTTGGCACAAGAAGAGTTTGCATACAATAGTTCAGTGAATAGAAGTACTAGAAAAACACATTTTGAGATTGTTTATGGCACACAATTGAGAGGTATACCAGATTTGAGAGATATTTTTCTATATATTTGTTCTTTGATTCTTAGTTTTAGGAAGTTCTTAGAGTACTTATAGATGATAGATTGGATAGAAGATTGAGATTTGAATGATCTGTAAGCAGGTCTATGACCTCGTATGTATGAAGATAAAATTGTAATTCTTTGAATATATGGCCCAAACTGGGAAGGCCTTACAACCCGACATGTAATAAGTTTGATCAATTAATAGAAATGATACTTGTTGTTCTTCTCTCACTCTATTTTTGTTGTTTCCACATTGTGTTGGCAAGATAGTTTGGTAGATGGGAGAGCCCTTGGCCCCATTATCAACCCTGCCTTGCATCAACATGCACCCATATTCATTTTACAAATAGTTAATTATCTATTAAAATATAATTTCAAATTAACCAAATAAGTATATAACATTTTAGGAAGGTAATTAAGGCTCATTCATGCATGTCAAAGTATATAAAAACCTTTAAAATGTGAAACTAATGTCCATGTGATTGCATGCCACTAATCTACCCTGAACGGTAACCACGTTTTGGGAAGATAATGAAACAAATAATGGCAAACAAGGAACATAGAAAAAAGGCTATCCTAGATTTTAGTAAGAGGCTTTAAAATGCTAACAATTATTTATCCTATAATTTCCCCCTACTAAACCTAGTGTCGGTCCTCTGGCACTGAGAAGTTTCTTATTCTGGATGTCATTCTTAAATCCCCCACAATTGCCTCCCCTCTGTTGGTGCTCTATGCCAAAAAAATCCTTTAGTCCGCTCCAATTTGCTTCTCCTCCTAGTCTCCAACTGCTCATTTAATTCATTGTCAAAACAACTATATAGAGGCCACAGGAGAATAAGGGGTTGGAAGATCAAGGGGAGACATAGTTTAGGCCTTACCTACCATCCCAATTTTATATACCAAGGAACAGGATACATGGAAGCCCTGAAGTTGATTAGGATGTGAGGTTCAACCTTCTTTAAGATCATGCAGATTCTCTCCCATCTCTGTATGATTCCCTCTAAATACCTCTATCCTTCATGATATGAGAGCCTCTAAAATTCCTTGTAGACCTATTCCTTCATGCTGAAGATCCTGGCCTTGACCTCTGGCCGATAGAAACCATAGGAAATATGCATCCAATCATGGTACATACCTGTAGGTTTACCATTTTCTGGTCGAAGGGGTAATGACACTATTCTATCTTTTTCTTTGTATTTCTTCTTCCAATCTTCTTTTGAAGGCACACCATAATTATATATCACACAAAAAATTCTACATGGAATCAAGGGATTTATGGAAAAAATCTACAAATTCTTGTGGGGTGGAAATGTTAGGATAAAGGTCCCTATTGAACCCCATTAATTTGAACATGAGATAATATTCCTCTAAACATAATGCATAGACCTTAGGGGGTGGTATGCACTCCATTAACTGGGGAATTATCTCAGTAATTTTATCTAATTTTTGTTGTAGGGAATCTATCTCCTATTTTTTCTTTTCAATTTCCTTCTGCATCTTCCCCTTTTTTAATTCTCACATACTCTGGTCATATTGCTTATGCTTGAAAAAGTTCAAATAAATTGAATGGAAAGTTACCTAATCTAGAGGCACATGCCCATCTTCTGATCTTTGTTTACCTTCTTTTCCTACACTCCTCTTCTTAGTATCACATTGCTCCATTGTGTCAACAAGCGGTGGATTCCATACTACCATTTCCCATGAAGTCCTCTAATTTTCCTCATTGGTAGCCAATTGAACTGCTATAGTAGCTAGATCATTCAATCCCTAACATTGCCAACTAGGTGTTTGAGTAGTATCTTCAATGTGTTTCTCACCCTCTTCCATATACTATAGGTTAGCAGGAATCTCCCCTCCTACATCTCTATAATCCTAGAGGGGATTACCAATATTTTCCAATTCTGGGGAGGTTCATTTAGTTGTTGCTCATCCTCAGAGAGGTGGATGGTTGGAATCTCTTCCTGTGGTATACTAGGAATATCACTGGATGGAACTAGTTCTTTTTCTTTGATTCAAGTACTTCTTGTTGGCGTCTCTATAGTGGATACAAGACATTTCTTTGGTGTACTCCTTTTCTTGGAAGTGGTTACTATAGGAGACTCGGAAACACGAGAAGTAGTGGTAGTATATTTTCTCTTATTGGATCCTATGGAAATAGACTCAGGAGTATTTTCCAAATATTTTTCTAGTACTTCCTCATTTACTTTCCCTTTTCCTTTGCTTATATTTCCTCTATTTCTACAAGAGTTCATGATATAACATGAACTTCTTGTTCAAATATTTCTTTGCTAGGGTTCTTGGTGCTGGATGTCCTAGTTGCTGGCCTTATGATTGTAGAGGAAGCTTTCAAGGTGGAAGGCTCTTGTACTCTTTTACCAGTTTACCTAGGAACATTGTCCTGTTCCATAACAACCCTACCACTAGGCTCTACACCTATCAGCCAAACTTCCGAAGCTGAGACAAACTCATCCCATCCCATGGGAGACACATCTCATAGGGATATTTCTACTAACAACTTAATCAACCCTTGATGGGACACAACATTCTATCTCCCTCCTTTCACATCTTTAGAACTTAATGACAACATTGAATACAAGAAGTTGGGGATGTTCAACATTTTCCCATGCCTTAATTGACTCAAAAAATTAAAATGTATATCATAAAGATATGAGAAACAACCTTCATAGCTGAAATAGCTGATAATATGGGTGGCCAATTATGGATATGGCGGCAAAAAAGACAATCATTTTATTGGTGATTATTCTCCATTTGGCGAATGTTGCATGTTGGTGACCCTAAAATTGGCGAATATTTTTCATATATTGGATCGAACCTATCGCCCAACATTTATTAATATTGGGTCCAAAGCCTGAGCCCATCACCCATCGGTTTATTTAATTTTTCTATTTCTTACACATTATCACCAATGGAATATAAATTTTGGTCCCCGTAAATTTAAAACATTCATCTATAATTTATAAGTGACCCCAAATTGATGACCTATATTCACCAATCATTTTAAACATATATATTTATAGGCAGCCCCAAATTTGCCTGACATTTTATAGATGTGTGTCTCTAATCGACGTAATTTCACCAACTTTATTAATCATGCAAAGGTATTGGACGACCCATAATCACCTCAGAAAAAATAAAAGATGTGTTATAATTACATGGGCTTCGCCAAATATTTGTATACCTAATACCTCCTGCCAAATTTTCCAAATAAGGATTAGTATAAAAACATTTTGATATCTCTATATTTGATTGATAGCGAAGTTTCAGACTATTGAGTGCAACTGCATACTGCATTGGTGAGTCGTGATTGCATTGGCGAGTCGTGACTACATTGCTGCAATTTAATTTGAGGCAAAGGTAAGTGATACTTATTCTATGACTCTATGATTTTGAGTTCATTTACATTATTCTAGAATAGATTTGCAAAAATGGGGTTTCTTTTCCCTTTCAGCCTGAAATACACTGCACGTCGTTAATCTATGCTCATCCAACGGTCGCTGGCACTGTCACACTGTTGCGGTCCCATTAACTTTTGGCTTGTCGTCTGATGTCACTAGGACATGTGTCACTTAATCATTTTAAATTACAACTTTAGCTTATTAGTTATTACATTTATTAAATGTTTAGTTTTACAGTGTAGTCCAATTTAGATTTTAATTATACTTAGTTGATGGTTAATTCATGACACATGCCTTGTTTCCGGAGTAGGTTTGCAAAAATAGTGTCTCTTTTCCCTTTTGGCCCAAAATTCACTGTACATCGTTGATCTGTGCTCATCTAATGGTTGGCAGTCATTGTCTTTAAAAATGTTACATCTCTAATTAAATTAAATATTTAACAATTAATTATACTTTGAGTAATGTTTAACTCAAACTTTAACATTGAATTGAATTCAATTATTTCTATTTGTATTATAATCAAAATTACATTATCACACATCCATATGACACATTGGAAAATTAAAAATAGAAACTTGCTTTGTCTCTAGACTGATAAAGAAACTTAATCATTTTAAAAATTCAGAATCTCAGTCTTCAGATTTAAAAATGGAAGTACTAATCCATCGCTTAAGCATACTTAAATGTCTAATACACATGTAAAGAAACTAATTAAAATATTGTAATCACAGAGAAGTCTAAGAATCATTTTTTGTACCCATAAAAAGAAAATTGAAACGAACTTGGAAAATTTTTATTATTATTATTTTCATAAAATTACATCGTACAGTAAAAACATAAACCTACTAGGAAAATTCTTACCGGTATAAAAAAAAGTGAAACTTTGCATGTCCATTGTCAAAAGACCAAGGTAACGAGAATGTGTAAACTAGGGATCTTCATCTTCCCTTTCGTCTAAGTAGAATTTTCCAGAGAGGATAATCTCCAAGAATTATTAAAGCCATGTGTAGTCTGACTCGTCGAATTCATCAAGGAAAAACCATTTCCAGAGAAAATCCCTCCTAAGTTGTGCCCATTTCCTGTGTCACGTTAGTTTCTCGTCATTGAGGTTCAACAGAAAGGGTTGTCTGGCCACATTTTTGCCCCACTCCAATAGCTTGGGTATATCTCTTGGCCAAGGGAACCCCACCCCTAATTCTGCAAAAATAGCAACATTGACATCGTTCTCAAGGAATTTTTCTTTAAAAATCTTCTTAAAAAACATTAGCATATCCACCTTCTGTCCTTCGAGGTTGAGGAGAGATGCAAAAAATTGGGATGTAATGTCTGTGTAGATGTGGTATTTGTCAACATTCTCAAGGAACTCTCGACCCAATAACATCAATACAACATAATTTATAAAATCGTTGCCACCAACCTCCCTACAAATGAAAGTGAGGATTTCTTCCGAGACATTACCCAAAAAGGACCTCTGGTCATCTGGGGATGTGCATCTCAAACGGATTGGTGTGTCCATCTTTAATTCTTGAAAGCCTAAAGACCTAAAAACCTAAACCTTAAAACAGAGGCAGAATTTCTACCACCGACAGCTCTGACTCTTAATCCACCAAAAGCAAAACGAAGAAGAAAGAAGCTAGATTGTCTATAAATAGCCCCGACCCCTTGATTGATAGTAGTGATCATGGATACTTAGCAATTAACAATTATTCTTTCTTTAATCATATTTAATCCATTTTCCTTAATCTTTAATGTAAATCTTTCCCATAAATGCATTATGTGTGTGAGAGATTTAAATCCACCGTCCTTAATCTTTCATATCTACATGTAAATCTTTCCCATAAATGCATGCATACTATTGATAGTTAAAGATGGCAGTTAAAGAATGTCACTGACAAAGCATTTATTTCTTTTCAAGTTACAAGTTACAAGTTGTAGTTGCACTATCCATCGTCCACGTAAACAAATAACCAGTAGTAATCAACGATCAGGGTTACGGTGCACTTTTTAAGGCTTGATACGTGTCATCATTCCGGTGACTTCTTGCAGAACTCTGTTTCCTTCAGAAATTTGGCCTGAAATTAAATTTCAGCCATTGATCTAGGATCATCAAATGGTCTCAAATAATACATTTAACAATACAAAACAATAGATATTACTAATTAGGTTATGTGTCCATGTGTGATCAGTTATATTTGTAACAAATAAAGGTGATATTTGCTGGACGTGATATTGCATTAATTACAATGTTATGTGTCATTATTCCGGTGACTTCTTGGAGAACTCTGTTTCCTTCAAGAAATTGGGCAGAAAGTAAACTTCAACAATTGATCTAGGATAATCAAATGGTCTCAAATAAGACATTTAACATTATAAAATGATGGATGTTACTGTTAGGTTGCGTGTCAATGGAACTTTTCATGATTATCGATACCAATGTGTTTAATCTGCAAAACAAGTTATTAGTTGGCATTAGTCTGCATGACGCATTGACGAGTCCCACCTTTTGAAAATTGCCAAAAAAAATATTTATTTTTCCCATAATTAACAATAGATTAGCCAATAAAATAAATATATTTTCAAACGACACATAAAAATTGCCAGTACAAATATTATTTTTCCCTACAAAAGAAAATCATTCGCCTCATATATTATATATTTTCCCCCACATTAATGTATAATTCGCTAGGATTTTATGGAATTTTCATTCGGAAGGGGAAAATTTGCCTTCGCCTTTATATTATTTTCCTAATTTGGAAAAACAATTTGCTATCATCAAGAAAATTTTTCCCCTAAATTAATGTACAATTCATCGAAATTTTACACTTTCTCCTAGGAGGGGGTTTCTTAAAGTTATCCCTAGTGTTAGGTGGTGTGAAAGACACATGGTATGAGATGAAATGGAAAAATGTGAATGGATAAAAGGTTTTCCTAAAGTAGAGGAAATTTTTTATTATGAGATGCATGTGTCAACAATAGTTAAAGACAAGACATGAGCTGAAGGGTTTCACCTTCGGTTGCAGGAAGTGACGACTCTTGGGATTTTGTGAACTGCTGCATGAACTCAACCTTTGTGGTAGGATTATGGTATAGATGGAGTCTATGCCCATTCAATAACAACTTGAAGCACACTGGATCTATAGTGTTTAGTTGCACAACACCATTTTCAAACACTATCTCATTTTCATAAGGCCTGAGCCAATGGGTAGTAAGCTTACCTTGAATATCCTGGAAGCGAGAATCATACAACTGGGCCTAGTCACCTAGAGAAAACTTTTCGCTCTTGATGTGTGAGTCATGTCACTTTTTTTTTTGTAATTGAACCATCTTAGTGTTCTGAAGGGAGGCCTTCCACATTTCATCAAGAGCATTAAGCTGTAGGAGTCTATCTCTTTGTGTTTTAGGAAGATAAATGTTCAACTCCAAGGCTGTACGCAGAGTTTTATGCTCAAATTCCATTGGCATCATGGCTAAATTTCCATACATCAACTCAAAGGGGGTGAACCTTATTTTCATATTCCATGTAGTTCTATAAGCCCATACAACTTCAGGGAGTCAACTTCTCTAGTCCTTCTTGTGCACTTGGACAATTTTAGTTAGAATAGCTTTTATTTCCCTGTTAGTGATCTCTTCTTGGCCATTCACCTGTGGATGATAGGGACTATACTTCCTATGCCTTATCTTATATTAATTCATTAATGCAATAATAAATGTAGAGGTGAACTATGCCCCTTGGTCGGTGACCAATTCTCTGAGAACTCTAAAACTTAGAAACTTGGTTATCTCTAACATGCTTCATGGCCCAAACCTCCACCCATTTAGTAACATAATATGTGGATACTAGGATGTAGGAAATATCATTTGATGGTGGATAAATGGGTCCCAAAAAATCTAGTCCCCACTTATCAAACAAGGTGACTACCACCTATGGACCAAGAGGCATTTCATCATATTTGGTTGGCTGACCCATTCTCAGACACCTATCACACTTCTTGGTGTATTTTGTTGCATCTTTGTGTAAGGTGGGCCAATAGTAACCGATTGTGAGAACCTTTAGGTCTTTTATCTTCACTACAAAATGAACCCCACATGGCTCATCAAGACAAACATGAAGGATATCATATGTCTCATCTTCCCTCACACATCTCCTCATAACTTGATCTGGAATAGTGTAAAACAAATAATTGGAAATCCAAGAAAAGTTGAATGTATTTTCTACCAGAGGCCTCTTTTACTTTGATGAAAAGGAGGGAGGTATTTTGTTAGATGCCAGATAATTTTTTTGTGTTTGAATACCATGGAATTCTGGCTGAGATGGAGAATAAACAATCATCATAGAAGCTGTCATCTATGATGGCAGAATCATCAGTATGCTATAATATTGACCAAAAATTAGAAACTGCATTAGCCTTTCCTGGTTTATCCACTATTGTGATATCAATTTCTTATAGCAGCATAAGCCACCAGGTTAACCTTCTAGTGATGGAAGGATTAGTAGCCAAGTATCTTATGGCTACATGATCATTGTGGACATAAATATAATATCATGTGATGTAATGGTGGAATTTAATAAGGGCATAAATTATGGCTAACAACTCCTTTTCAGTAAGAGTATAGTTCAACTCAGGACCCTATAAGTTCTTACTGATAAAATAGATAATGTTTTCCATTGGCCCATCCTTTTGTGCTAAAACTTCACCTACAACATAGTTAGAAGCATCTCTATGTACATGAAAAGGTAATGACCATATGGGACCACTTAAAATAGGTGCTTGAGTGAGAATTGACTTTAGCTGCAGGAAGGATTCATCATAGGCTGCATTCCATTGGAACTTAAAATAGTTTGTAATAAGGGAATACATTGGACCAACCATCTTGCTGAAGTCCTTGATGAATCTTATATAGTATTCATCACGTCCTAATAAACTCCTTACATCTAAGAATGAGAAGTACTTTTTTCCTTCTAGAGAGTCTAATACTTGATCAATGAATGGTAAGGGAAAGTGGTCTTTCTTGGTAGAATTATTGAGTTCCCTATAATCAACACACACCCTCCATTTAATTCCTTTCTTGGGAACTATTATTGAGGGAGAAACCCACTGGCTGTCTTATATTAGATAGATGAAAGCAACATTAAGTAGTTTTTGTTATTCAACTTTAACTATCTCATGCAGGGTAGGATTGACCCTTCTCTAAAACTGCCTGACAGGTATTGTATCCTCTTTTAGATAGATCTTATGGGTAATTAATTTGGGATTTAACCCTTTCATATCCCTATAATCCCATGAAAAAGCTTGTTTACGGTCTTTAAGCAATTGAGCTAAATATTGTTGCTGTCGTTGATCTAACTTAATATTGACATTTAAGCAGTGGCTTAGGACTACCTCAATTTACTTGGTTAATTCAACCGTGGAAGATTTTGTGAATGCGGGAAATTTTGTTTCGCAAGGAAGCAATCAAAGGTAAAGTTGTTTGGCTGCAGGAAGAAATGATGACTTAGGCTAGGGATACAACGGTTGCAAAGAGAATTGATGGATAAAGGAACATTCAAATGGCTGCACCGCCATGCCATATTGATTATGGATTATGCTTGTGAGAAAAGCATCCTCTTCGTGAAGCTACAAGAACATATCTTTATCAAGTATCCTTAACTGGACCACAAAATTGACCTCCTTAGACTCTTCACCTATATCAGGCCAAACATAAGTGGTTAACTTAGGTTGTGGCTGGGAAGGTGGATATAAGGCAATTTTCTTGGTGTTTAGACCGTAAAAAATGGTCATATCTCCAAAATGACAACCAATATATGCATTTGTTGTGGCTAACCAGGGTTGGCCTAGAATAATGGGTCATCTGCCAAGTGTATCTTTAGGGGACAGAATCATAAAGTGTATAGGATAGGACCAGGAGTCTAATGTTATGACACTATCCTTTACCATACCATCAGGTTTACCTATGGAACTGTCTGCAAGTTGCAAGACAATAGGTTGTAGTTTGAAGGTTGGATATACTAATCTATTGCATGATATCCCTAGTCATGAAATTAATGGTTGCACCTAGATCTATTAGTCATTCTTTATGGCTATCCCATTAATAATAACTTCTACCATAGGAATACTAGGGTTAGAGTATTTTGGAACAACAACTTTTCCAAGCACGATATCCACAAGTTTCCCTAAGGCATGAATAGTATGGGGATCCTTCCTTTTTCTACCATGATTTTTAAAACAAGCCTCCTTAATAGCCTTTCCATATCTGGGCACATCCTTGATTTCTTGAAAGAATGGGATTTGAACGCTGATGTTTTTGAGCTGATAGAGTATGTGCAAGGTGTATGCACCCTAAAATGGTCGCCTAGACTTTGGGCCCCATTTCTCAATTTATCAAATCCCTGAATCAATATTTTCAAATATCAACAATATCAATTATATCAATTTCCTTGATCAAATCATAA
>MU226799.1:1888071-1911122 GCA_018584345.1 Thuja plicata | reverse complement strand
GGAGTTCTTTGAAGACATTCTACATCCAAGCTTTGAAGACTTGTTATTGCATTTCATTGTAGTTGCATATTTCCTTTCTTAGTTGCATTATCATGGCATATTAGTTTAGATTTCCTTTTATGCAATAAATTAACTTGCATTGTCATATAGATTTGCATTGCATTGCATAAATTTGGTTTCATTGGAGATATTGACATTCTTTCCCTTGTTTTCATTGTGAATCTCTCATTGTATGGTTGACTAGCAAGGTCAAGAGTTTATAGCTCTAGCTGAGAGCAATTTTACAAATCTTGCAACTCCATTCATAGAGAGCTATGGATCGATTTGTGAGGGCTCATTCTCGAGTTTCCTTGCATGTAAGGATTCATAGAAGTGCACTACTTTTGTGTGTACACAAGGTTGTGTCTTCAGTAGGCTTTTAGATGTTAGTTTGTAGCCTTTGTAGAAAAGGTGGGGTTACTTGCCTGGGTTGCTTAGTTATATTAGGCAAGCCTATTTTTTTGGACTATGAGGTACATTGGCTTGTTTCACTTCCTTATATGGTACCTCTTTTATGATAGGGAAGTAGGTGGAGGTAATGTAGTTCCAGACCCCAAATGGATATCATTGATATTGATAGCGTAAGCAAGATTTTGAGTGGGATCAACTGAGTACATGGGTTGCTGCTATTGTGGAGGTTGATTATTGGGATTTGGATGAGGCTGAGTTGGTAATTGAATTGGCTTGGGAGGATTTGATGCAGCTACAGGAGGGGGCATAAGTGCTGGCTGTTGTGGCTGCAAGAATCCAAGATTTTGATTTGGTCATTGATGACCTCCTCTCCATTGTGGATTTTGCTGCCAATAACCCTATGGTAGCTGCCATGCTCCTTGGGATTGTTTCCAACCACATAGGGGCTGTTTCCACTGGGAAATTTGATAATTCAACCACTAAGACTAGGGATTATTCCAAGTTTAGGGTTCATAATTCATAAGAGGTTTCCACTAATTACTATAAAAAGGAGCACTGAAAGATAAAGGATCTTGTGGCATACCTTGTCTTGGAGCCCATGGTCTCCTTTGTACAACAAAGAACACTTTTTCATCATCTCCCTTAATTTTCTTGAAGTTCATAGGCATTTGTGCAACCTCTAGGTTAGCAACCATCTTACATCGATAGTCTCTTTTATTTTGTCTGCAATGAGGAAAAAAATCTGCTAGAATGGCCTTAGATTCTTCATATTTCTTCTTGGCCTATAGGGTATTCAATTGTGTCGCCATGTTGTTGATGATATCTTTCTTGAAGTTAGACAATATATGGGTTAAATATGTTCACGAGGTTCCAACACCATTGGAACTTCCCGTAGCAGGCCTATATCTTCTCCTCTTCTTAGCAATAGCTCTGGAGTAGTTGAGATAGATTTTCTTGATATCATCCAATGTAGATTGAGTGATATCTCCTCCTTCCATCAGGTCTAGATCTTCTGTGCATCCCTTAGTGATGCCTCTAAGGAAGAGAAACTTTTGAGATTCTTGGTTTAGCTGATGCTGGGTGTTCTTTTGTAGACTAAACAAGAATCATGACACATAGTCTTCTATGCTTTCATCCTCTTTTTGAGTCATCTTCAAGATATCATCTCCCCTAATGTATGTTCCCCTATAGTACTCTTTGTATTTTTCCAAGAATGCAACCTTCATCTCATTCCAATTGTGGAAAACATCACCTCCTAGGCCCATGAACCATCTCAGTGCTGACTCCTTAAGAGTTGCAGGAAATAATTTAAGCCTATGGACATCCATGGTGTAGTCTTAAAGTGGGATTTTTGTAATCTTGACTGGAAATGAAAACTCAATTACACTAGGACATAAATGAAAGCATGAGAAAAATTATATTCTATAGATAGTTAAGTTAGGAATTAGCTCGACACCATCCCCGACAATGATGCCAAAAAATGCTTGACTTCAGAAAGGGATAAAAAACTAGGTTCATTACCTGACTCAGGGATTGGACATCCTATCCGAGAAGCTATCCTCCTTAACATGAAGCTTCATTTATTTATCAATCTAGGGATGTACTACTTGGAATGGGTCTGCAAGATATATGCATGAAGTTCTAGCTCAGGCCACACTAGAAATGTGTTGGAATTAATGTGAAGTGTGTACTGAGAGGGGAAGGGTGAATAAGTTTCTCTAAAACTTTTGTATCTTTTAACCTTTATCCTTTGAGTAATTAATTGTTTATCCAACCATCTTTTCTATGCTATCTTGGTGTAAGATTTATCAATTTATAAACTTAACAAATATGTGAACATTCATAGAAACATTCATGAAAGTAATTAACACATAACACAAGATATGATAATACAAAAAACTCCTGTTAGGAAGTAAAAATTACGGTGGGAATGACACCCATAAATTCTTCACTATCTGCAAATTGGAAGGGGTTGGTTAAGGCTTACAATTTGATCAATTCTAATGATCTACCTTCTTAGGAGTATCTATGGGGACCTTTTAAAGTCTACTCTGTTAAGAGCTTTAGCAACACTATTTAGTATGCACTCGGTTAAGAGATTTACAATTGGATGGTTAAATCCACCTTCCTTGAAAGGATTTTTACACTTTGCTTCACTTTTTAGAAAGTAATAAAATTACACTTTGACTTGAGTGTATGCAATCTCCTATTATTGATTACAAATCCATTTAAAATTACATGAATAAGTGTATCACCTAATGTGATTGAATGATACCTCTGTTGCTTGGTAGCCTCTATTCTTGGTTCTTGATAACCAAATTCACCTTTTGTTGTTCTAGTTCTTGAAACTTTTAGTCTGATCCATAGATGTGCTCGTAGTCTTCATTCATCCTCTCTTTTACTATAGTGAATGATTACAACATATATTTTATAAGATAGATTGACCTAATTAAGTTTCACGTAAAATAATATTAACTCTAAGATCATAGGTTTACAACTTGACCTTGATATTTTAGTCTATGTGTTTTAAATCAGTTAGACTGATTAAAACACTTACAATAATGTTTCTTGTCTCTATAGCAATGGTTTTAAAAACAAATCAAGACTCTATAAATAGAACATGAATGTTTTATCTGACGTGGAAGTCAGATCCACTATTTGCGGGCTTCAACTGACTTTCGGTTTCTGTCAGTCGGTTATGCTCTGAAGTTATTTAGACTGTCTCTCAGTGTTCCTTGCTTGAACTATCTATCGGGTTCCACTTTGATTGTTCTCTCGTGTTTCACTTTAACCTGCTCATCGTGTTCCACTTTGCATTTTTGGTTTACACACAAAACAATGTCGTCAGTTTTCTTTGTACTTAGCAATTTTCGGTGATCTCTGATATCTGTATTTTCAGTTTTCTCTTATCCTGTCTTTCAGTGTATGTTTACCAAAAGTGTTCTTTACATACTAATGGAAAAATAATGTCATCAATCTCCCCCTTTGACATTAGTATCAAAAACTGATATGTGCAAAAAGACTTAACAAAATGTTTAGTATGTACATCATATATATTCCTTAGTCATTTCATGACTCCCCCTATGCATATGCCGATATAGTATAAGTGTATGTACATGATAATTTGATATTTTTCACCTTGTGTTGTATATGTCATATCATATCATTATACTCCCCTTTTTTTTTATTCTTTTTATGTACTGTATAGTTTCCCATCGTTACATATCATTATTTTCCCCCTTTTTTGATATTAATGGAAAATATTTATACCTATAGCTTATCAAAAATATGAGAGTATGAGAAATTCATGTCCTCCATCATCTTCTCCCATTTTCCCTTTAGGTTTTCAAGAGCCATGTGCTCGAGTGTTATCCTTGCATGCATATCATAGATGCTGTCTGCTACAAACATCTCAGGAGTGGCTATCAGTTGCCTTGCTGAACTAATATGTTGTTGAAGCAGGGTAAGACTTGGTAGAATTTGGGCTTGGAGCTCGGTAACCTCTTCCCTAAATTGTGTTTCTGCTTCCCACAGTTCCTGTCTTAACCTTTTTATCTCAACAATTTTCTCATAATGCAACTTTATTGCATTATCCTCGGTGGTTAAGCCTTTAGCACTGGTAGCTAGATCAGAATCTAGCTTTACTATTTTATCACTATGATCCTTAGTGAATTTATCAATTGTGCTCAATTGTTGTATCAAGGAAATAGCTTCAACAGTTATTGGATCTAATTCACTTACTAATTCTGAAAGCTTTATCTTGTTTTCTGCCACTTCGTGGCTGACCTTTTCAACAAGTTTGTGCTGATATTTCTGCTCTACTCTCTCCTCAATTGCCTTTTCTGCATCAATATTCTACATTGTGATGGCTTCGGTGAGATTGGATAGTTGATCAAGGATAGGTTTATTGTGATCAACATCAACATTAGGTACAATCCAATGCAAGATGTCCCTAGTTGTCTCTAGTAACATGGAGTCTCTATGCTCCTTTCTTAGCTTCTCCTATAGTGCCTTACTTTGGCATCTTTCACCGTACTATTTAAGTGCTTCATAGTCCAGTGTAGTTGGGTCACATTTGGGTATCTCAATTATTTCATCTAGAGTGACTTCCAACTTAGTCTTTTTGGATTTCTTCTTCTTCTTCTGAGTTTCACTTGAGTGTAGGACCATAGCCATCTTCTCGGCTTTGTCTATTGTGCTGGATGAAGTGATTTGGGGTGTTTCCTCTTTTTTCTATTGTGCCTCGGTGTCAGCTTATCAGTTTTGAGTGGACGTCTCCACATCAACCTTGACGTTATCTGTAGAAAATTTTTTAGTTTCCTCAGGAGTGCCATCTTTTGTTTTAGCTCCTTCATCGGTATCCTTATGTACTTCATCTTCCTTTGTTTGTGCATTCTTCTTAGTAATGTCTCCATCTATTTTCTTTAAATCTCCTTCTGTAACCTTATCATTTTCGGTTACAACTTGAGTGTCTCCGATGACATTTGGGTCATCGCTCTTGTCTTTGTTTCCTTCATCCCCTGCATCCTCAGGAATGCTTGGAATTTTGTCAAGTGATTTGTCTTTTTCTTGAAGTATATTGATGGCTTGCATCAATATTGGCATGTTTCTTGATATGTTCACCAATGAAGTGTCAAATGTAGTATCCTGTTCGTCGGTGTTGTCCTGGGTAACAGTGACATCTTCATCTTTTTGTATTTCTTTTGCTGGATCATTGGTTATGTCAATGACTATGTTTTCCACAATGTTGTCCATACTGGTGTCTGGCCATGTCTCATCTATAAAATCCATATCCTTGTTTCCTGTGGTTTCCATTTCTTCTTTATCCAATTCAACATCTGTGATGATAATTGGTTTTGTGCTCTTAGTAGCCTGACCATTCTTGGTTTCTTGATTCTCGGTTGGAGCCCTCTGTGGCTAGGGACTTGTTTCCTTAGTAGGTTTATTGAGTATATTGCTCCAGATTTTGTTGTTGTACTTCTCTAGCTCTATTAGCTTTCCATCAAGTATCTTGTAAGATCTCATATTGGGTGAGAACTCCTGTGCATATTTCTCCATCATCTCCTTGATTTACTCCATTTTGGATTTGGGAGGCATAAGAGATACAAGGACTCTTTCCTTACCTCTTTCTCATTCTTCAATGCTGGCAGATATTCTATCATATAGTGCATTGGGAATTTTTTCATAGAATTGTATTGGTACATATTTAAATGTACTCATCATTTTGATGATTCATTCTTCAATCTTGTTCTGGTCCAAGGGATCCAGAGTTAACCATCTTCTAAATTTTGACTCATTAATTGATCCTAATTTAGTCATTAGTGCACACCTCATCAATGGTTTTAGGGACCTTACTCTTCTCCTGTGAACACCTTCATCCTGTTCTATGTCCTTAATGTCTTCCCTGGTTCTAATGAACTTCCTTCTCTTTGTTGTCCCTCTTTTCTGTGTTGCTAGTTTCCTCTTGTAGGTCCTTACTTGACCTTTCTTCAAGGGTGAAGGACTTATGTCCTTAGCTGTCTGACATCTAGTCCTTGAGGAAGCTGTGGTTCTAGGATTCTTGGTTGGTGTTGGTAACAGAGTATCTGACTCTGTAGAATTAGAGTCACTTTCTTGCTCAGCCTCATCGACGGGTGACTGTCCCTTGGTTTCTTCCTCTGTGACCGACAATATTTTCTTCAAGTTCTTTACCATTTTATCTTTCTTCCTGTCTATTTGATTTACAACCAAGCCAGTTTTGATTCTTACTTTGGCCTCTTCATAAGTGTCAAACTTTGGTTGTGTCTTGTCTAAGGGTTCATTTATCAATGCATTGATTGCATTGGATGCTTGATCAATGTTTACGTCGTAGTCTAATGGTTGTAACCATGCTGTCCTTAGTACACCAGGCTTGATGCATGTGTGTTCTATGTCAACCATGAAACATATATCATCCTTTAATTTCTCAATTAGTTGCTGTGGGATCCTTACTCTTTTCTGCATTCTCTCCTTGAATCCAGTAAAGTAGTCATCCATGACTGTCTCAAAATTGTCTCCTACTGATTTTGTGTACTCACCAATCTATATGGTGACTGGTCTATTGGTATCCCATTTTACATCTCCTACTAACGGAAAATATTCTTGGAAGTAAAATAAAATGCACATGATAAGTGAGCCAAACTTACATGTGTTTGTCTTTACATTTCTGATTTTTCTCAAGTTTTCTTCTAACTGGTTGAGTAGAAGTTTTGACAGATCCAACTAAGTTCCTTTCTTTACAATTTTATATGATGTATCCACTACTCTGGATGCTATGCTATTCATCCTTCTAGCTTGAAGGAATTTTTATCCTAGGACACATGCTCCAAATTTCAGTTCATCATCTGTGATAGTGGATACCTTAAGTCCTCTTCCATCACACTTGGCTCCTATGTTCTTTTCAATTTCAGCCTTGGGTGGGTGTTTTAATGCCTTTACCTTATCAGTTATTGGATAACCGGTGACTGCATGGATAACATCTCGAGTTATCATTTTAGGCTCTTCCATCCATAGCTTGTGATTGTGAATTTTTCTCAGTACTAACCGAATCCACTTGGTCTTGAATACCTTTGGGAACAATAGGGCATTTGTGAGCCCTTTCACTTCTCTGTACTTGTTCTCATCTTTTATAGAGCCATCCTCATCACATAGCTTCTTGAAAGATTTCTTAACCTATAGGTCGCTAATTTCTACAATCTTGCAGTGATTGTATGCTCGCACATCTTCGATGAGAAAAACCCTAGTTGGTATTTGTGAGAATGCTCCAACATTTTTGGGTTGTGATGCAACCGTAGGGCATATCTTGTAATGGGGTTCCTCACAAGTAGAATTATTTACAAATTTGACCTTGTCCATCTTGATGCTCTTTAGTTTAGTGGTTCTTGAAGTTGTGGCCATTGTTTCAGACATTTTAGGGCTTTCTATAAATGCATAAAACAGAGTTCTTAGTTATCTTAGGAACTTACTGTTTACTTATGTAGTGGTCACTAATTTTTTTGGAGTGCTTTGGGTCGAGTTGAAGTCGCTCTGTGATGCTACCACTGTGTGCACAAATTTTTCTTTTGTCACTCTGCTCTTCTCGCTAGTGAATAATGAAACCCTTCCCTCACCTTTTTATAGATGTTTGCCCTAAAATGAGTCATTAATGCTCAACCACTCCTTGGTGTGTGAAGACAGAGTCATCCGGTTAAACACTAAATTCTCTCTTTGGTGATGATGCGATGCTTCAGGGTAGCCATCTAAATTCTTGCTTTTACCGACGGGTTTTGGTGTATGATGAAGACAACTTTTTCAACTTTCTTTGATTACCGACGATTCTCAGTTTACACTAGAAACTTTATCTTTTACAAGTTAACCAAAAAGTTTCGGTAAGTGCAGACAGTTTCAACTTTGAGTGTATACCGATGGATTTTGGTATGTATTACCTGATGGAATAGCTTTCACAGATTTTAACAAGTAATACCATGATGCATCTTTACTTATGCTAATTTGTTAATTCATCAACATATTATGGAACTGATGTAAAATAGTACTTAGTGTAATGTAGTTCCATACTTGTTCTGCTTACGTGGGGGTGGTGATGTCACTAGATCCATTGGATAGGGTGTCACCAATTGCATTGCTCGGTCCAGCTTCATCATTATTTGTAGCTTTCCTCCACATTTTGTTTCTCATCTCCTGGATGTCTTCAATGGTATTTCCATTGGGGAATGTGCTGGTCTTTGTCATTTGGTCTCTGCAGTCTTTCTTGAGATGACCAACTTTAGGATAGTGTAAGTATGCCATTCCGGGGTTAGTCCAACCTCTAGACTTTCTTGTCCACTATCTCATCTAGTCTGCAGCAATGTGACCAAATATTGCACATGTTGTACAATTTGTCCATGTGTTGTAATCCCATACATATTGGTTACGAACTCTTCTCGGTTGATAGGTAGTTTCTTGACCTTTAGGCTTCCATGCTTGCTTTCTCTTCTTCCAGCATTCAAGAGTTGTGTGCCCATTCATTTTGCAAGTAGGATAGTATTTTTCCATGTAGGTTTCCTTCTTTGGTTGTTTCATCTCAGAATTACATTCATGTGCTTTATGTCCTTTCTTGTTACATTTATAACAAAATCCTGTGAATGAAAATGTGGGTTTAGGAATACCTTTCATTTTGCTCCTGCATACATTTTATGTGTGCCCTTTCTTTCCATAGTGTTTGCATGTCAGATTTCTTGGTCTTGGATTTGCATAAACATTCTTTGGATCAGCTTGATTAGGTGATTTTCCATTCTCGATATAGCCTAGACCAGTGTTGTTGTTGATTCTCCGTTCTCCATCAAGAAAATATTCCATTCTTTTATTGCTTTCTTCAACTTTCTTGATAATTTCATTATGTTGTTGCTGAATTCTAATTTATTGTTTCAACTTTTCATTCTCTTCCCTTATCTCACCAATAGCTTCTATTCTTTCAATGAGTTCAACATCCATTCTGTTTTCCTCTTGAATCATAAGAATAATCTGATTTTTAATCTCATGATGATGCTCTATAAGTCTTTGTATTTCAGATTCTTTCTCTTGTAGATTTTTAGTGTTCTTCCTTCTATCATCAATAACTAGTGTTCTTTCTTTCTCATCTTGTCTAACACTATTCATGACATCAATCATTCTTACCATCTATGTCTCTTGACTAATTTGCAGAGATTTCACTTTTCCAGCTAGATGTTGATTGATTTCATTTAAGCTTGTGATGCTTTCTTCTGATGTGTCTGATGCTTTGCTAGTGGTTGATCCTGAAGACTCAAAGAATCTGGTATCTCTTCCTTCTGATGTGTCTGATGCTTTGCTAGTAGTTGATCCCGAAGACTCAAAGAATCTAGTATCTCTTCCTCACGGTATTTTGTTTCATTACAACGAGATGCCATAATCTTTCTTTCATCTAACAACTATCTCATCTTGATTCTAGCTTCTTTATACTGCTCATAGAAGATCTAAATTTATATCTTTTGATTCTCAATACTCTTTTCAAGTCTGTACTTCTCCAGTGTATGATCTTTTTTCTTAAGCCTTTTAGCCTTCCAAAATAAGAGACTTAGCTTTGATACCAATTGTTGGAATTAATTGGAAGTGTGTACTAAGAGGGGAGGGGTGAATCAGTACCTCTAACACTTTTGTATCTTTTAACCTTTATCCTTTGAGTAATTAATTGTTTATCCAACCATCTATTCTATGCTATCTTGGGGTAATATTTATCAATTTACAAACTTAACAAACATGTGAATATTCATAAAAACATTCATGAAAGTATTTGACACATAACACAAGATATGATAATGCAAAAAACTCCTGTTAGAGTAAAAACTGCGGTGGGGATGACACCCACAAATTCTTCACTATCTACAGATTGGAAGGGGCCAATTAAGGCTTACAATTTGATCACTTATGATGATCTACCCTATTACGAGTATCTGTGGAGACCTATTAAAGTCTACTCTGTTAATAGCTTTAGCAACACTATTTAGTGTACACTCGGTTAAGAGATTTATAATTGGATGGTTAAATCCACCTTCCTTGAAAGGATTTTTACACTTTGCTTCACTTGTTAGAATGTAAGAAAATTACACTTTGAACTGATTGTATGTAATCTCCTATTGCTGATTACAGTTCCATTTAAAATTACATGAATAAGTGTATCACCTAATGTGATTGAATAATACCTTTGTTGCTCAGTAGCCTCTGTTCTTGGTTCTTGATAACCAAATTTACCTTTTTCTATTCTGGTTCTTGAAACTTTCAGTCTAATCCATAGATGTGCCTGTAGGCTTCATTCATCCTCTCTTTTATCATAGTGAATGATTACAACATCTATTTATAAGATAGATTGACCTAATTAAGTTTCACGTAAAATAATGTTAACTCTAGGATCATAGGTTTACAACTTGACCTTGATATTTTAGTCTGTGTGTTTTAAATCAGTTAGACTGATTAAAACAGTTACAAT
This sequence comes from Thuja plicata, assembly GCA_018584345.1. Taxonomy (NCBI): domain Eukaryota; kingdom Viridiplantae; phylum Streptophyta; class Pinopsida; order Cupressales; family Cupressaceae; genus Thuja; species Thuja plicata. The sequence continues at coordinate 1,900,675 of MU226799.1, read as the reverse complement.
AATGTTTCTTGTCCCTAAAGTAATGTTTTTAAAAACAAATCAAGACTCTATAAATAGAACATGAATGTTTTATCTGACGTGGAAGTCAGATCCACTTTTTGCGGGCTTCAACTAAATTTTGGTTTCTATCGGTTGGTTATGCTGTGAAGTTAGTTAGACTTTCTCTCGGTGTTCCTTGCTTGAACTCTCTCTCAGGTTCCACTTTTACTGTTCTCTCAGGTTGCACTTTAACTTGCTTGTTAGGTTCCACTTTGCATTTTTTAGTTTATACACAAAACTATGTCATCGGTTTTCTTTGTACCTAGCAATTTTTGGTGATCTGTGATATATGTATTTTTGGTTTGCTCTTGTCTTGCCTTTTGGTATATGTTTACCGAAAGTTTTCTTTGAATACTAATGGCAAACTAATGTTATCAGAAATGAAGCTACACGAAATAAAGATTGAAAGAAAATCTAATCTATTGCTATAGGAAATGAAGAAATTTAAAGAAAACTTAATCTACTGCCGCAGAAAATAAATATTTGGAAAATAACTAAACTACACTATCAATGTTGAAGAAGGAAATGCTTCATGCCTGACTCACAACATTTTCACTTTTATGCTGCTTTGGCTGCAGGAACAATTTGAACACTAGAATTGAAATAACAAGCTACAGGAAATAAATCTAACACTACCATGGATTACTCACCAAGTAGGCCCCTTTGGATGAGTATCCAAAACTCAATTACTCAAGATAGATATTCAATACTTCATCATTTTATTCATATGAAAAGAAAGTACAACTGAACTCATGAAAACTGGTAAAACATAATAAAAATGCACTATCTCTAAATAACTGTATTAACTAATTCCCTCCTCACTCAGGAGTGAGGCTTATTTATAAATCAGGAAACCTATCACTAACCAATCACACCAATAACAGGTGGATCCTCATTTATGACTAAGAAGCATGATTAAAGTTATCCATAGAAATAGAAACATGAATTGTTTCATCAAACATGAGGAATAAATTTAGCCTCCCACGACTCCCTAGATCTTCTCAGTAATGGAACAACATCCTGACTTAATCCTCGCTTTGGCTATTTCCAACTATGCTCCCAAAATGGCTCTCATTATTGCTCCTTAGTTGTAGGACCGAGTCTTCATGAGTGAGTATGAAGATGTGCGCTTGATCTTCCTTTGTGCGATGACTCTTTCTACATTGCAAACGTTTAAATAAGAACAAAATAGCATTCATTCAACACAACATGCACACATATTAATTTCCCAAATAGTTAATTACCTATTAAAACACAATCATAAATTAACCACATAAGTATATAGCATTTTGGGAAGGTAATTAAGGTTCATTCATGCATGTTAAAGTATATAAAAGCCTTTAAAATGTGAAACCAATGTCCATGTGGATGCATGCCACTAATCTACCCTGAACAATAACCAAGTTCTTGGAAGATGATGAAACATATCATGGTAAACAAGGAAAAAAGAACAAAAGGCTATCCTAGATTTTAGTAAGAGGCTTTAAAATGATAAAAATGATTTATCTTATTAGCCAACGCAAAAACCCAATCACACTTAATCATTCTAGTAATTCTTGTTTCCATTACTTTTGGAATAATAGGGTTAAACCGGTTCCAATGAGAAATCCCTAGAGTTTGAACATGGAAAAGTTAATTGTACCCAATGTCTTTGTTGATGTCGATTTAATTATGGAGTTGAAAAATTAATATTGTTCTGTATGTAGGGTGATTAGGATGAAAAAAACAACCCTAGTTTCCATTAACAACCGTAGTTTTGTGGAAGCTTTTAAGTTTTCTAGTGCTATATTTACAAAGATAGACCTGGAACATATAACAAGTAATTATAAATGACATGAAAAGGTAATAAAATGCCATGAGATGCCCATATATATGCCTAGGGTGGATGAGAAATTGGTCAAAGTCCCTGATAATTTAAAACCACCATGTGATGTTTTATTTCTCCACTATTATATGCAATGTATAATATATGGGTTATGTAGTGTTTTGGTATTTGATGGAGATACAATGGTGATAAATGATTTATTGATGATGGACATGAATATTAAACACCTAGAAGTTAATACATATTATGCCTATGTAGGTTATGTGATGGATTGCATACACAATGCCTTGGTGGAAATTTGAAATGATGCTCCTTTTCCTACATTCAAGCACTATTCACTCTTAATGTTTTTTATTCTATTTTACAATGAGAAGTTCATGGATAAGGAGTTAGAGTTTTTCAAACAATAATTTGGATTTGAAATGACATCGCAGTGATAGACTCAAGTGTGGGATAGTAAGTCTCCTCAATCCTCTTCCATTTCTTTTGAATTGGATTGTTTTTCCAATCATGGATATGTTAGGGCTTGACATGGAGATATTATCTATTGATATGAGGAAAGTTTTATGACCCTGACAGTTTGTTCCAAGTTGGCCTATTACTCATAATTGGGGGGATTTATTCTTCTTTGAAAAAAATTACTATAATCAAAGTTTATGGGTGTTATCATCCCCCTCATGTCTTGCCAAAATTTATCCCTAGTAGAATTGATTTCATGGAGTTCATCTGGCAGATAACCCTAGTTGATAAGGAGTACTTAGAGAGGCAGAAGAAAGGCACATTTGTCCCTAGGATTTGGGTAATATTTGATTTTTTTTTGGTAAGAAGGCCTTTAATGAAGTAAATAGTTTTTTAAAGTTGTATAGGCTGGTTAATATTGTTTCAAGATTTTATGATTTAGAGGGTTTTCCAAAAACTGCATTGAAAACTATGACTCCCTGGGCTACAATAAGGGATCAGGAGCCTTTAGATGATGAAGATGTGGTTAGCAATTTTCTAGAGAGGGGTGTGGTTCAGGAAAGGAGAAGGAAGTGGAAGGATCTAATGAGAGAAGAAGCTGAATGGAAATAATCAGATTAGAACCTTTTTTGGTTTTTGTCCTGATACCCCATATTTTCAGAGGATTGAGAAAATGCTTGGTTTATATGAGACCTTAATGACACAAGTACCAGAGTTCCTTAGTGAAGGTGCCCAACATAAAGAATCCCAGAATACACAAGCCTTATATGGTAAAAGTCCTTTGATATATATGGAAGAAGATGTAGAAAGTGGTGATGAGGAAGTGTCCTCTAAAGGGCCACTTACAAAGAAACAAAAAATCTAAGAAACAACAAAAATGATGAAAAGAGATCCAAAAAGAGTTGTGATCATAGAATAGGACACCTATTGTCAACGTATCAAAGCAAAATTGAAAGATATAAAATAGGATAAGAGCAAGGAGAAAATAATATGTCCATTGCAATAGGACTTGATGATTGATTAATGATGTCAAATGAATTCATGAAATATGATGACTTTGTGAAGTCTATTGAATTCAAAAGTTTCTTGATTAAACTGAAACATAGTGATTTAAGATAAAACCTAATTTTAGAAGAGGGTGGTGAATAGAGGAATGAGGAAATTGTCAAAACATTATAGGAATATAATCATGATAGTGAGTTGATCATTGTTGAATAGACAAGAGAATTGATAAAGAATAGTGTTATGTTATTGATGCTTGATTGGGATATACAGTCTACTTTTATCATTGATCAGATTAGGAAACGTGAAAAAACAATTTTTAAATCTAAATTTGAAATTGATGATGTACTAAGAGGTTCAGGTTTTGATCCTAAATAAAAAAAATTAGCTATTTGGTCCTTGGCTCCTCCTACACAAAAGCCAAATTTTTTTGAATATTAGAGAGGAAAGGAAGGCATATATGATGATTTGGAATTTACAAAATACCAGGGATACAAAAATTGCAGCCTTGATGACTTAAGTTTCATTCATGAATTTGGAAAAGATAGAGGATCTGTCTAAAATGTATTAACAAACTTTAAATCAAATGATTTCTTTGGCTAAGAAGTATGAGGAAGTGATAATAAAGAACAATAGTTCAGAAGAACAATTGGGAGGTTAAAAAAGAAACATGCAAATGAGCCCCCTCAAGTGCTGATAACAAATAATGTTGATGCATCTACAGAAACTCAGGTTGATGCAACACTTATGGAGGGAAAAGCAGGGCAATCTAAATAAGAATAAAATGCTAAGGTTGTTTCTATTGTTCTTGAATTCCTAAAGCATAGAGTGGATGTCTTAAAAGGGAAAGCATTGCTAGTGCATGAATTACACAATTCATTAAGAGATGTAAGCAAGGTAGCCTCTAATGCTGTAACATTCCTTGGACCTGTATTAAATATTTGGTCAAGTAGAAGAAGATTAATGGATAGATTGGATACTTATATAATGTAAAGTAATAATTTCCCACCAAAAATCAACAAGACTAACAAAATGGTAGAGGAATTTAATGCCTCTTATGCATTTTTTAATTGGAAAGATGTTTTAATCAAAAAAAAGTTGGAGTTGTTTGGAAAAGGATACAATGCATTGACTCCCTCAATTTATGATAACAACAACAGATTGAAGAACTATTCTATTTGGGAGGAAGATTTTTGATTCTATCTGGAAGAATGATGATATAAATGAACACCTAGACAAACAAATTGACACTGGTTACTTCAATGATTTGATGGATACTATGCTTAAGGTTGAGGTTGATTTAGTTAAATTCATTGTTGATGCCAAAGAGGTTGTAGATTCCAGGTGGACAAATGCTCTTATAAAGCTGGAATAGGAAAAGGCATACGACCGGCCAACTGACAAAGAGGTTTACAGATGGGAGGCTATGTTAAAGAAGAAGTGAGCTTATTGTGGCTGCAACAAACTGTCTTGCTTGTTGCTATTTCATAATTATAGATTTTATCTTTTCTATTTTCTTGTTGAAGGTTCTTGTTAGAAGTTATATTCCTCAAATTAGTCTGAAGCTTATTGCATCCTTATCATATAAAAGAATTCCAAGACTAATTTGAGAGAATATAGCCATTTTTGAATCGAAAAGATTGTAAAACTCTGATATTAGACCAAGAATTTGAATAGGTGTTTTGAAGTTTATTTAAAATGTAATGAATATTTTGATATCAATACAAATACAAGCTCACAGGAAGTTTCAAAGTTCCAATATGATTGTCTTTGTTCTAAATTTTAGCATTTGTTTAAGTTGAATGGTTAAAGACTTTTCAATTTTTCTACCCGTAAGGCAGATTGTGAGATTTTTTTAGGGTTTCTTTCAAGGAAAGAATTAATTTCCTTAGAATAATTTCAATGAGATATACATTTCTTTACAAATTTTATTATTACATCTATATAGTACAAATGTGGAGTGATATGTAAGGCATATTCATTTTCTGCAGCAATTTGCAAGTATACTTAAGTGAGTGTTGTTGTTAAGGGTTTGTGTTTTTTTAAGTGACTCCATGCCCTAGGATAAGGCAATGGTATTTTATGTAAATGGAGTGTGTGGCTATTATCATTGACAAATAACTTTTTAATCTGGTATGTTATGACTTATTGAACTAATAAATTACAGAACAAGTTTTTTGTAAAATCCACTATAAATCTACTTGGTTATTACCCTGTGTGAGTCAAATACGCAGAAAATAGGTAAACCCACCCCAGTCTGTGGAACTCAAAGTGGAGAAGGTAGAAATACCTTATTATTGTTGATATCTTCCTTGCTTGGTTAGTGTTTGGGAAAATAGTAGATCATACTTTTTTTTTTCCAAGTGTTATGAATCACCAAGAAAAGTACCCAACATAAATGACGACTCTACTGGGGAATGAAAGGAAATTTTGCAGTTAAAGTTTTCCTTGAACCTCTTATTTATTATTTGTAAAATATTTAATACCAAGTAAAAATCACAGATATATTTTTTTCTCTCATAAGTTTTTCTTTTTAATGTGTTCAAAGTGAAGTCTCACATATTTTCCCAAGATACTTTGGGTGGTGGCTCCAAGTTTTGTGAGGACCTCATTTTGAGTAGGATGAGAAACACAATGTCATACATGAAGGAACACCCCGAAGCCATGTTAGAAGGTGAAATCTCAAAAGCTCCCAGAATAAACTAGTCCAAAAAGGGAGAACCCAGTAATACTTCTTCATGAAAACCTAGATCCTCAGGTCTAAGTAAGCCTTTAAGTATTGTCCCAGTGAAAATTTCTACTTCTTCCATAAGTTCAGAATCAAATAGAGTAGGGTATTTTGACAATTTGTTTGACACCCCTGTAGAAAAGGATATATCTCAACAGAAGTGGGTAACCCAGGTCCAATACAAGATGGAAAATTGAAGAAAGGATAAAATTAGGGATTATCAACCTAGGAATGTTTCAAACATAGGTAAATCTTCCTTAATTTTGATAGATATCCCTAATGTGTGAGATGGGAACCAAGGAGATGTAGATTTGATAAATTTAGATGACTCCTGAGGTTTTGAGATTACTTTACCTGACCCAGAAGAAGGTTTTGGAGATATTGATGTTTTAATAAGAGAATTGAAGGAACAACTGATTTTGAGACAAAGAAGATAAAAGGATAGGGAAGAGGATATCATAAATTCCCTTGATGAGAGAGATGTACAAAAAGAATTTCTCAACTCAAAATGGTGAATCAAGGTTTATATGAAGGATATAAAGGCTTGAATAAAGAAGTTTTTGGTGATATGAGTACCTTGAGGGAAGAATTACAAGAGAGGGAGTGTCTTTTAAAGAAAGATGATGTTGAAGGTGAATGTTCTGTGCTGCAAAAAATTATTGATTGGGAGAATGAGAAACCTTTTAAGGCTCAAGTTTATCTACAAGACCCACCAATGACCAATATAAGTGAAACAATTTTAGATAAAGGAAAACAAAAGGTTGTTGACATACATATTGATGAGCCCAAGGATATAGAAGAAATATCTCAGAATATTTCTTTGCTTGATATAGAATGGGAAAGAGCTAAGAAGGAAAAGGAGGACATGACCAAGCAGTTGGAGAGAGTGGAATTGGAAGCTGCTGCTGCAGAAATAAAAAGGAAGATTGCTTTCTTAAACTCTTATATACATACTAATGTAGCTAAAACTACCACTACAACTGCTTAAGGAAAGTCTGGATTTGGTCCTAAAATTTAGGCAACAAATACCGATATAAATGTCCAAGGATTGGATACAATCCAAGGTTATGCAACACATTTAAGTGGAGGTGGAATTGGAGGCAGTGATGTTAACCAAAACTTAGGTGCTGGTGGGAGTAGTTAGAGTCTTGGTGGTGGTTTTCAGAATAGACCTATCCATTTGGAGAGATATAGGAAATTGTTTTTGATGATATTCTAGGCCAACCAAATGTTATCCCAAACGAGGTTAGAGACAAGATCCCCAAGTTTAGTGGGAACAATGCAATAATGGGTGAGGAAAATTTAAAAGTCTTCACTCATAAAATGAATAAATATGAAATAAAGCATAGAGATGCAGTCATGAAGCTATTTGTACATTATTTAAGTGAGGATGCTAGAGATTGGTACCAGGGTTTTCCTGATAACAATATTAGATCATGGGATGAGTTTGAGAAGTATTTTAAAGAACAATATGGTTACAAAATAAACTCTGGTTTCATGTTAAATGAGTTCAACAATATAAAGAAGTTTCCAAATGAGGTCATAGATGATTTTAAAATTAGATTTCAGAAGGCTATGTATAAACTATTCCAAGTGCTAAGATTGGATGAGAATGTGTGTCTTACCACATATTGTAATGCTCTTGATGGAGATATGGATTACTTACTAAGGGATAAGGAACCTCATACATTGAGAGATCCTTATAATATGACAATAAACATTGAAAGTAATAGAAGAGCCTCAGGAAAACTTGGAAAAAGAGATGATGGCAGGCTTTGGAAACAATCTAAGGGATAGTCCAGTAAGATTCCTAAGGAGGAAGAAAAAGTGGAGAAGTTGGTAAATACTATGAAAGACCTTACTGCTAAGGTAGATAAGAATGAAAGGAGTTTTCAAAATAATAGACAATAGTATCAGAGGCTGGATAGGCCTTTTAGGTTGCAAGAAATGCCTTACAAAACCAATTGAAAAGATGGTAATCCTGTGCCAGAGAATCCAAATGATACAAAAAACAAAGAAAATCCTGGCCCACTAAAGAAAAATAATGCACATAATGTGGAAAATACTCCTTGGTGTGTGGCTTGTAATGTGCTACATTTTCCTTTCCAATGTGTTGAAGCTCAAGCCCTGACAAAATCAATAAGAGATAGTGAAGAATAAGGGATCCAGGGTGAGGAAAAGCCTTCAGTAAATATGTTCATGATCTCTGCTAAAGGTGAGTGTGATGATTTAGAGGATGATCTAATACAAAATATGCATTACAAAATTAATGTTGTAAATACTAAAGGAGAATATATTCAACTCTGAAGACCTAGTGATGAAGAAGTGAGGTCTCTCATTATTGTTGCAATAGCCTAGGCTTGGAGAACCTATAATCTAAGGAATAGAAAGGTTGATCAAGATCAAGGTAAGTTTGGTTCAATGTTTATTAAAGAGAGTTCCCCTTAAAGCTCTGCTCAGGATGTGGATAAGATTAATACCAAAGAAAGTGAGATGAAGAAAGGGGAATTTAGAGGAACTCCCAAAAATACAAGCACAATTACCCCTGTTCCTGATCATAAGTCAAGTCAATTTAAGGATAACATAGGTAAATTTTCTTCCGAAGCTGCTGTAATTTTTCCAACATTTGATATGAAGCATGCTTTATCTCAAATGAAGGTTTTAGTACTATTAATTGAGATGCTGAAGATAAAAGAACACAGAGAAGCTACATTCTCATTACTTTCAAATATACCTGATATAGATGATTCTTTTACAAAAAATACCGAATCAAAAGGAAAATATGAAGAGAAGGAAATGCCCTAGATATATGCTGGAAACATAATTACTCAAGAGCCTTCTCAGGTGAATCCCTTTTATGTTACTTTACTTATAAATAACATGTTAATAAATAATTGTATGATTGATTTTGGAGCTGCATCAAATGTGCTGCCTTATGGCATTATGAAAGAGTTAGGTATGAGAGTAAACACTTCTTTTGGGAGATGTTATGCTATGGAAAATAGAGAGGTGCCTGTGGTTGGAACCCTGAAGGGTGCTGAACTCAAGATTGCTGCATTCCCTAAGGCTACATTTAAAATGGATATTTTTGTGGTTGATACACAACCTCATTATGGGATGTTGTTATCAAGGCAGTGGACTATAGCTTTTGGAGGCTATGTTTAATTAGATTTGTCCTATGCTACCATTCCTATCAATGGGAATGAGGTTAAATTATATCGAGAGCCATGTGTTCCAGTATTGGTTGAGAAAGTTGACCCAAAGATACTGAACTATTTCATGGATGTAGATATGGATAATTTTAGAATTGAATAAGTTTACCCCCAATTGAAGAATACCAACCCAATTGTAGATGAATTGCAATCACAACATCATGAACTTTGGAAAATGTACTTTGATGGAGATTTCTCTACAGAAGGATCGAGAGCTGGAGTACTTTTTATTTCTCCTTCAGGTACTACTTTTAAATACTCATTTATGTTAGCTTTCTAATGCACAAACAATGCAGCCGAGAATGAAGCATTATTGTTAGGTTTAGAAAATGCAATCAAGAATGGTATTAAGTTATTAAGGGATTTTGGGGATCAAGAGTTAGTGGTCTCTCAAGTTAGGTCTAAGTATGTTTCCAAGAATGATAGATTGAAACAATATAAGCATGCTTTTTGGGACAAGATTGCATTCTTTGAAGCATTTTATATTGAGTGGGTAGAGAGATCAATGAACATCATGGATGACTTCTTGGCTAATGTTGCTATGAAAAATGATTATACAACATTAGTTGGAATTTATACCATATAAACCAAGATTAGGAATGCTATCCCTAACAATATATATAATTGGAAAGTTTTTTAAAATGATAGTGACATTCTAACATTCATTCAATGTTTGGACAATTATGAAGGCCAGAAAATTAACTATGATGCCTTAGTGGAAGTCATGGATGGGAAGGAAACCATATTTGGAAATGAGATTGTCCAGTTGAATACAAATGAGATCTCTACACGCTTGGTTTAACTGGAGGGAATGTTCAATGATAATGTTAGTCATTTGTATAAAAAATATCCATCCAAATTGGAGGAATTGGAAGAGATAAACCTAGGGTCAGAATAAGTCCCTAAGTTTGTATATATTAGAAAGAAGTTAGCCCCTCATATAAGAGCCAATTTGATTAATCTATTAAAAAAGTACAAGAATGTTTTTTCTTGGTCTTATGAGGATCTTAAGGCTTACAGGGAGGATCTATTCCAACATGAAATCCCTCTAAAATCTGATGTCAATCCCTTTAGGCAAAAATAGAGACCAATTAATCCATAAATGGTGACAAAAATGCAACAAGAACTAAAGAAGCTAAGGGATGATGGGATAATTAAATCAATAAGACATTCATATTGGGTATCCAATTGAGTGCTAATCAGGAAGAATAACTGTGACATTAGGCTATGTGTTGATTTCAGAAACCTAAATGTTGCATCTATGAAAGATAACTATTCTTTACCAAATATGGAAGCTATGTTGCAAAAGATACAGGTTGTGATCTGCTATCAATGATAGTGATGAACTATAACTGATTGAATGTTTGAAGTTGATAAGTTGATGATCACCGAGCTGCAGAAAGTAAATGCAAGACATTAAATCAGTTAATGTATTGTATTGTCATTGATGTCAACTTGATATAATCTAATTGGACATTTAAATATTTTCATAGACTTCAAGAAACCAAAGAGATAAAGTTTATTTTATCGGTAAACATGAAAATCCAGTGTACACCGAGTGATAGTAAACACCGATGGACAGTGCACATCGACGGACATAGAACCCTAAGAAGTCATAGTGTAAACTGAGCACCACAACACCGAGCATAAGTGAAGTGGTCACTGAGAAGAATTGAAGATGATGCCCATGGACAACTGGATTCAATAAAAGAGCTAACTGAAGACCAAATCACCGAAATCAACTGAAGGTAGGAAATGACAAAACACTTAGCTGGAAGGAGTTATATTTAGAGTTAACTGATTGATTGCTTTATTTTCATCGATCAAATAAACTAAGGATAAGAAGGAGATTAAAGCACATAAAACAAGGAGAGATTTGTGGAATAAATCTAAAGCAAAGTTTTAAACATTAAAGCAATGCATGGCGAGAACAAGAAGCTATCTACGTCAAGAACAAGAAAGACAAGGACATTGAATAGTGAAATCATGTCTATATTAAGAGACAAGTAATTCATTATGAAAGAGATAGGAATGTTGAATATTATTTTGGTGAAGATAGAAGTCTTTGAAGGCATTATATTTTTTCATTAGTATGCTTAGAGAAAAATATGATCTGCACCATTGGTTTACTCTACACCGATAGATAGGGCACAACACTATCTGACGATAAGGTTACCCGACAAACACTATTAAGTGTTGTCCGATGACAAAAAGGTAAAAGAAACTCGACGAGTAACAACAATGCTACTCGACGGAACAACAAAGAAAGGAACCCGAAAGATATAGGGAACCCGATGAACAGTTCAGTTAAGGAACGCCGATAGACTGCAAGTTCAAACTGACGACCAAGAATCGACAGTCAGTTATATCCCGCAAAAAGTGGATCTGACTTTCCATGTCAGATAAATCACTGAAGTTGTATTTATAACTGAACTTGATTTTCTTTTAAATCCATTATGTGTGGAGGAAGCAATGTAATTGCTATTTTTTTAATTAGTTTTACTGTTTTAAAACATGCAAACTAAAGATCAAGGTCAAGTTGTAAACCTTGGATCTGAGAGTTAACATTGTAATACGTGAATTCCAAGATAGGTCATATACTTGTATAAATAGATGCTCAATCCATTGAGAAAATAAGTTGATCAATGAAGATAGTAGCCACAATGAGAAACTAAAGGCCAGACAGAGTATTCATGCAGAAGAACACAAACAAAATCAAATCAGTTTTCAAGAACAGAACAGAGGCTACCAACAAGCAGAGAAAATGTATTCATCAATCACTTAAGGTGATATTATCATTGTAAAAGCTTTAATGGATCTGTAAATCAGAAATAGTAGATTGAATACAATCAGGTCAACATTTGTACTCATTCTAACAAGTGTAGTACACTAATGAAATCCTTTCAAGAAAGGTGGGCTTAACCATCCTATTGTAAATCTCATAACTGAGTGCACACTTAAATCAGTGTTGCTAAAGATCTTAATAGAGTAGATATTAATAGGTCTCCACCTTAATACTCTTAATAGGGTAGATCATCAGAAGTTATCAAATTGTAATCCTTAACTGGCTCCCTTCCATTCTGTAGATAGTGAAGTTTTGTGGGTGCCATCCCCACCGCAGTTTTTACTTCCTAACAAGAGTTTTCTGCGATACCATATCTTGTGTTATGTGTTTATCAATTTCATGAATGTTTCTATGAATGCTTGAAAAATATTAAAGATTATGAACAAACAATATATACATAAGAAAGAATAATAGTAATGGTTGGTAAATCAGAATTGAAAGATTACTAATGATGAATTGTGTAAGGTGTTAAAAGTTTTAGAGGTACTGATTCA
>MU226799.1:1834010-1865174 GCA_018584345.1 Thuja plicata | reverse complement strand
AGTTTAGTATTATGCACATATCAGTTTTTGATGCTAATGTCAAAGGGGGAGATTGAAGGCATTATATTTTTCCATTAGTATGCTTAGAGAAAAACATGATCTGCACCATCGGTTTACTCTACACCGATAGACAGGGCACAACACTATCCGATGAAAAGGTTACCCGACAAACACTGTTAAGTGTTGTATGATGACAAAAAGGTAAAAGATACCCGACGAGTAACAATAGTGCTACTCAAAAGAAAAACAAAGAAAGGAACCTGACAGATATAGGGAACTCGACGAATAGTTCAGTCAAGGAACGCCGACAGACTGCAAGTTCGAACCGACGACCAAGAACCGATAGTCAGTTACATCCCGCAAAAAGTGGATCTGACTTTCCACATCAGATAAATCACTGAAGTTGTATTTATAACTTCTTGATTTTCTTTTAAATCCATTATGTGCGAAGGAGGCAATGTAATTGTTATTGTTTTAATTAGTTTTACTATTTTAAAACATGCAAACTAAAGATCAAGGTCAAGTTGTAAACCTTGGATCTGAGAGTTAACATTGTAATACGTGAATTCCAAGATAGGTCAAATACTTCTATAAATAGATGCTCAATCCATTGAGAAAAGAAGTTGATCAATGAAGATAGTAGCCATGGAGAGAAACTAAAGGCCAGACATAGAATTCATGTAGAAGAACACAAACAAAATCAAATCAGTTTTCAAGAACAGAACAGAGGCTACCGACAAGCAAAGAAAAGGTATTCATCAATCACTTAAGGTGATATTATCATTGTAAAAGATTTAATGGATCTGTAAATCAAAAATAGTAGATTGCATACAGTCAGGTCAACATTTGTACTCATTCTAACAAGTGTAGTACACTAATGAAATCCTTTCAAGAAAGGTGGGCTTAACCGTCCGACTGTAAATCTCATAACTGAGTGCACACTTAAATTAGTGTTTCTAAAGCTCTTAATAGAGTAGATCTTAACAGGTCTTCACCTTAATACTCTTAACATGGTAGATCATTAGAAGTGATCAAACTGTAAGCCTTAACCAACTCCCTTCCATTCTGCAGATAGTGAAGTTTTATGGGTGCCATCCCCACTCCAGTTTTTACTTCCTAACATGAGTTTTCTGCAATACCATATCTTATGTTATGTGTTTATCAATTTCATGAATGTTTCTATGAATGCTTGAAAACTATTAAAGATTATGAACAAACAATATATAAATAAGAAAGAATAACAATAATGGTTGGTAAATTAGAATTGAAAGATTACTAATGATGAATTGTGTAAGGTGCTAAAATTTTTAGAGGAACTGATTCACCCCTCCCCTCTTAGTACTACTTCCCATTAATTCCAATAGTCTTCATGCAGATCTGATCATACAGGCTAAAGGACAAAGCCAAGAATTCTGTAGACACCGAGCAAAAAAGAAGCAACAACATTCACCGAGCAAAAAGAAAAAATAAGGGGAGCAAAGGAATTGAAGAGAAAATTGATCTGAGAGGTATTATGGACTTACAATAGATATGAAAATCTGAAAATTAAAGTTGTATTATTGAACAGATCATTTACTGTTTTAGTTTAACCATTGATTCAGATAATCTTTTAACTGAGGGGGATTTAACCATCCTTATTGTATTGAGATACTCAAGAGTATCTAAAGGTTTCTTAGGTTGAAAACATAGTGAATTCTAGGTCAAATGACAAATGGTTAGTTTTGAATCCTCTAAAAAGGTTGCACTTAACAATGTGTTTGTAACCTTTAATAGGGTCGTCTCTTCATCGAGCTCACTTTAGAAGAGTGAAAATTTTGGGTTACCAGTCCCAAGTGGTTTTTCCCTTAACAGAGTTTTGACGTTAAAAATCCATGTGTCAAATGTGTATATGGTTCATTGCTTTGTTGTTTTTCTTTACACATTACTAAAACAAGATTGGTCGGTAAACACTAAGTTTAATTACTTCTATTCAGTAAATCTTTAGAAAAAGGATAAACAATATATTCACCAAGCCGTATATATATGTTAGATTTACACAAGGCATACATCTTGTAGGACTGAAGATAACTGGAGGTATTATATTTCTGATATAAGTTTTGGTTGGGATTATTGGATTAATTTTTGAAGCCACGGATTCACCCCCCCTCTCAGTTATTCTAACATATGGATGTATTTTCTGGTTATAATCAAGTATTGGTTTATGAATCTGAATAGTTCAAGACAAATTTCACTACTGCATGGGGTACCTATGTATATGTGAGAATGCCTTTTGGCCTTATAAGTGCAGGGGGACTTCTTCAAAGAGCAATGGATGTGGCTTTCAAGGAATTCATTAATGTGATTATGGTAATATATCAGGATGATTTGACTGCCTACTCAAGAAAAGGCGAGGACCATTGTAGGCATTTAGAAAATATATTTAGTAAGGCTTGTGAATATGGAGTGTCATTAGACCCAAATAAGTGCAAATTTTCTATGACAGAGGGTAAATTATTAGGACACATAGTGTCAAAAGAGGGTGTCAGAATTCACCCCAAAAGAATCGAAGCCATCAGCAAGGTAGTAGCTCCCAAAAATATTAAAGGTGTACAATCTTTCCTGGGAAAAACCAACTTTTTAAGGAGATTTATTGCAAATTTTGCAAAAATTGTTAAACCAATTGTCAAGCTACTTAAGAAGAATACTAAATTTGGTTGGGATGAAGAAGCTTAGTAGGCTTTTGACAAAATAAAAGTGGCTATTTAGGAAGCACCAATGTTACAATCTCCTAACTATGAAGTTTTTTTTTCTCTTTTCTTTTGCATCATTCCATACTATTGCAACACTGCTGTTACAAATGGATGAAAAAGGGTTTGAGTATCCTATTGCATTTTCTAGTAAGTCCTTGTAGGCTATTGAACTAAATTATGAAATAATGGCGAAACAAGCATATGCCTTAGTCAAGATAGTTAAATCTTTTAGACCTTATTTGGTATGTGTAAAATTAATTTCTTATGTTCCACATGCTATTGTGAAGAACATTTTGTCTCAGTCTGAAGTCACTAGAAAGAGATGCAGATGGATCAAAATAATTCAGGAATTTAATTTGGAGATCCAGATCACAAAGTTGGTTAGGGGTTTGGGCTTAGAAAATCTTATGAAAGATACAAATATGGAGTTAGCCCAAATCAACAATGTTTAGACAGTAAGTACAATGCCTACTAGTATTGAAATGGAGCCATGGTATACTCACATTGTATATTTTTTGAAAAATACCAAGTGTCCAGAATGTATGACATATAATCAGAAGAGAACTCTCAGAATCCAAGCTCAGATGTACATACTCCTTCAAGGTGATCTATTCAAGAAGAACAAAGATGGATTTTTGTTATTTTGTTTAGACAAATCACAGTCTGAAAGGGTTCTAAATGAGATACATAATGGTGTTTGTGGAGGCCATTATTCTGCAAGACCTACACCACATAAAATAATCAGAGGTGGATTCTAATGGCCTTTTTTGTTTAAAGATACTCATAAATTTGTGCATAAGTGTGAATCACACCAGAGGTTTTCTTCTAAGATGAAATATTCAGTAGCATTATTGCTAAATCCAATATTAGCAGAGGCACCTTTTGTCCAATGGGGCATTGATTTATTAGTGAGTTTGCAGAGAAGTCAAGTGGAGGTCATAGTTGGATATTAGTAGCGACTGATTATTTCATGAGTGATTTGAGGAAATTCCATCTAAAAGGGAAACCAGTAAAGTGGTTATTGATTATTTGATAGATAATATTTTGACCAGATTTAGTGTGCCTATTAAATTGGTGATGGATAATGCCATGTATTTTAGATCTAAAGAATTCAAGGAATTTTGCGAGGGTTATTGTATTGTTATATCTTACTCTTAACCTTATCGCCCACAAGGAAATGGATAGGCTGAGTCCAACAATAAAAGCATAATGAAAATCATTAAGAAGATTTTGGAAAAGAATAACAAGTCTTGGAACTTAAAACTAAAATGAGCTTTGTGGGCTGATAGGATAATAATTAAGAAGGTTATAGGGGTCTCCCCTTTTGAAATGGTGTATGGAGCACAAATGAGATTGCCCTTGAATAATATATTACCACTTTACAAATTATTATAGGAAGAAGAAATAGAAATGATAGAACCCATGAAGGATAGGATGATGCAACTGGTTGAACTAGAAGAAATAAGGAATGAAGCACGAAAGAACAATCTTAAGATACAACAATATTCAAAATACTTGTTTGAAAAAAGAGCAAATGAAAGGAAGTTACAGATAAATGATATGGTTCTCCAATGGAATGTAAGAGAAAAATAAAAAGGGAAGCATGGAAATTTTGAATCATTATAGTTGGGCCCTTTTTTTATTCAGGAATTCCATGGGAAGGACTCATATTACTTGGAAAATTTGAATGGGCCCTTTTTTTATTTAGGAATTCCATGGGAAGGACTCATATTACTTGGAAAATTTGAATGATGAGATGCAGGAATTGCCAATGCATGGACAATTCCTAAAACCCTATTTCTCATGACTTTTCTTCTTCCATGCACAGTAGGTTGTATTTTTGTTTTTAGGTTGGTTTTTGTTTGTTTTGTTAGGTCATGTGTGTAGGTTTTAGGGTTTTAGTCCTTGGTCTGCATCCCAACATGATGAATTCTAGTGTTGATCTTGCAATCAACCTTCCCCAGTCAGAGCCATTGTTAGAACTAATTTTTCCAAATTTTGTTATGAAGGCTAAAGGTTGTCTTTCCCATGCTTTGGTGTGAAATATTTTAAATTTTTGAATATTTTAGCAGTTCTGGCCTTCTTTTTCAAAGTCTAATGGTAAACATATTGTCTCTTTAATTCATGTCTCAAGGTGACAAATAGTATTTATCTCAAGTTGTTTCATGTTGTGAGCTTGGGAGTAGTAGAAGGACTAAGCTTTATCGCTAGCTCACATATTTTTTTTTGTTAAGTTATTTTAAGTAGTGAGTTGGCAATCAAAGAAGAATGTTCTATTATTGCAGGGTCACAAGAGGTTGACAATTAAGTTCTTTTAACCTGTGAGTATGCAATGCGGTTAGCTTAGTGGCTTAGTTGGTTCAATCACTCACTCGCCGGTTTAGTTGATGACTAAATTTTTAAGTTGCGAGTAGGTGAAATTTTTAAACTTAGTCATCTTTGTGGTTATTGCATGCTCACGAGTGTTAAGTTAGGTTAAATGTTAAGGTTGCAAGCTCATGATAAGGGTGAAAAGGGTTGGAAATTTTTAGTGGTCGCATGCTCACAAGGGTTTAAGTTAAGTTAAGTTTTAAGTTGCAAGATCGCGTTCAAGTAAGATATTTAATGAAGATCAACGACTATTGCTAACTCACTAATGGAGAAGGAATATTCTATATGCTCTGGCAAGGCTATGACTGAAGGGTTTGATGAAGATCAATGACTATCAATTACTCACGATTAAAGATGATTTTATAGAATTTTTTGCTAGCTCGCAAAGCAAATGAAAAACTCTTGGGTTGTGATGCGATCTTGCGATTAGTTTCGATGTGTTCAGATGGCACTTTCTTGACATGCTGGATGTAAAAGGGGGAGAAAAGGGGGTGCTGAGAAATCAGGTAGTGACATGTGGAATTTTTATTGGGTGTTGTAAAATTTGAATGGCACATAGATAGAAGAGGCATGAACTTGGTGTTTGTACCAGTAATCAAAGTTAAGAAATAAATGTCAACAAGTTTTAGTCGCTCAAGGCCATTCGTGCATGCACGAAAAGTAATGGTGAATTGGCAATGCTCAGATTATGATAAATTGCATAATTGAGCTCAGATTTGGTGCAATTGATTTATGTTTCCAAGATATTTTGAGCGGTGTAATAGAGATTGTGTTTTGAATTGGATTTGTAGCTATCTATCAACTTGGAAAAGGTATCTGTCTACAAATTTCAAGATGAGAAAAGTGACGTCAAGTGGATTTTTGAAATGTTCTGGTAAAAAGGAGGTGGTGATAAAGAAGTACATTGATGAATTTGTAGAGAGAGAGAGAGAGGCCCTACCAGGCCAATTTCAACACCAGGACCCTACATAAAATGCAACATATAATTATAAGTTACATTTTAGGATGTTTGAGTTACATTTTATGTATATACTTTTAAGATGTTTGAGAGTTCTTTCAGCTTCATAGGAGTTAAGATAAATATTCTAGATTTTGATGTTTTTTAGGAAATTTTAGACTTAGCCAAATCTTAGGAATCAGGACATTGCCTTCATCATGATTCCTAATGGACTATTGATTATAGTCTTAAGCCATGTTGGAGAGAGAGAGAGAGAGAGAGAGAGAGAGAGAGAGAGAGAGAGAGAGAGAGAGAGAGCANTGGAGAGAGAGAGAGAGAGAGAGAGAGAGAGAGAGAGAGAGAGAGAGAGAGAGAGAGATCATAAGGGTTGTAAAGGGTCCTAAAACTCCTTATGATCCTTTAGGACACCTTAGGACCCCTTACCATACATCTAATGGGTCATAAAGGGTCCTAAGGGGTCATAAGGTGTTCTAGGACACATTAACGTGTCCTAGGACCCCTTAAGATGACCTATGACCCCATAGGACCCCTTACCATTCATTAGTATATGGTAAGGGGTCCTAAGTGATTGTGAGGGGTCTAAAGGGTCCTACGACACATTAATGTGTCCTAGGACCTCTTAACAATCAGTAAAGTTAAGATTCTAACAATATTATCCCAAATATAAATTAATAACTAACAAAGAATAAACTAAAATTATTTCTAATAAATATAAATTATCTATATCTTCAAAATATAGAAATATTCCTAACAGTTAGAAGGTCCTCTCTCTCTCTCTCTCACACACACACACACACACACACACACACACAAATTTAGGAACTTTACATAGGGTGTACACGCTATAGAGCGCATGCCCTTTGTCTTTTATTTCCCAACCCTTAGGCTCAAACAATCCAAGCCATAGGGCGTGCACCCTATTGCTTTTGGGGGACCAAAAAAAAATTGGCACCTTTTTAGTACCCCATCTTTGTGCACTTACCCTCAATGTGATTCTAATTTTATCATTGAAATGATAAATATTTGTGTTAAAATTAATCATGCAATAAAGAAATGGTGAGCTATATACCTTAATGATTCAAAACTTGTGTGAGATACATAATGAAATACTACAAGATCTATCTATTAATATTTTAATGCTCACATATATAGATCATTGGAAAAAATGTGTATTCCTCACACACATTGATTTAGGCCCAATGATAAGTGAAGTTATGCTCAAGCACAATTAGATGGGTTTGAATGCATTAATGACCATAGTAATTTTTTTTTCCTAAGGGATGAAAATTCATTGAAAAGGATGAAGGTTTTAATCTATATAAATCCTTGTCATTATTAATCCTTTGAATTATCTTAAGACGACCATTCATTGAAAAGGATCCAAGAATTATTATATCATTGTTTATATGAATTCTCTAGATTTTGCTAAGGCCCTCGTAATTTTGTAGCATGAAAATAAGTTGGGGGGAGGGGGGGGGGGGGGTAGGGTGGGAGGGGAAATGCCTTTAATTCTTGAAATCATTGATTGATTCTTGACAATATCTTTAATGATCGTTGCTTCTAAATAAAACCACCCATGCACGCTTTGGGACCAAATCAAGGTATGCATTCTTGTGTTTGCTCGCATTGACTTTATATTAAATTCACACAAGAAGTTTTTTTAATTCATCCATTTTATTGTCAGGTATTTATTTATTTTAATAACTCTACCTTCATTTAAACACATGAATAAATTAGTTAATGATGGAGTTATTAATGTATGATATTGTACATTACTATACTTGATATGCTTGATCATGAGAACATGGTTATAGGTTTCTTGTTGTGGTTACTCAATATTTGGCACCAATTCCTCTTGATGATGTTTCTCTACATGGCTAGATCCACAACCACATGTTCTTGGCCTTGCTAACTAGATGGTCAAGAGTAGGTTTCTATTGTGCTTCACTCTTGGAGATCACAAGAGGGTTTTGTGCCAAAGTGTTCAACATTAATGGATATAAATTCTGTTTTCCACCATTTTTGCTACTAGAGGAAAAAATGCAATGTGGCTAATTCTTCACAAGACACACATCTAGAGATAACTTGAAGACACATGGAGGTCATACAAGGAGCTTGAGCATATTCTAATTTAGATCATTGGACTTCATCATTAGGATTGATTCATCTGCCTTTCTACGACTATATGGATCATTTGAAAGACTACCATTGGTCTTTCAATATATTGCATTATCTTTGGAAAATTGTTTCTCTTGTGAGTAATTCTTTCGATCAAGTGATTGGGTGTGTATTCCAAAATTCTACAATCAACTTTCAGATATAGTGGCGCGTGCTAAATGAGATCATATTATGAAATCATGTTATTCATGATCACTCTTGATGAGGTATATTTCTTGCCATTGGTTGTCATTTCAAGCTTCACGTCAAGTAGTCAGCTTCAATACTTTCAAGAGATTCAAAAGGAACTCTGACATATAGATGGTATCACTTCGACATCCATACGAGAGTTTTGTTTTCTTTGGTCATTATATGCTGTTTTTCAAAAATGGAAAAATAATTTTTTTTTTTAAAAAGAGAGAAAAAAATGGAAAAAATGAAAAACAAATAAATAAAATATCCAACAATTAAAACCTTTGGGCGTTGTTGGCCAGTTAGTTTTTGAAAATCAAATTCTGACAGATATTAACTACAAACTAAACTTAGAGGTGGTAATTGATTTTTTGGCACCTCTAGGCGGTGACAAGTTGAAAACCAATATTCCAATGATCTATTGTTGTTATCAAAATTGAAAAAGAGACAAAAAAGAAACAGAGAAACAAGCCATTATTTGTGTGTTTTTGAGATATTCCTTTTCAGGTGCACTTAGTTGCTTCCATGATTGTTTCACTCTATTTGAGTTCCTATAGCACCTCCTATCACTCAATTGTGTGGCTATGTTCCATTTTGTGATAAAAATTCCTTGATCACTTAGAGCAAGTGCTACACATTGAGTTGAGGTGTTGGAAACAGAGTAGAGATTCAACTACCAACAATATGTTCTATAGTGGTTCAGTCAGATGGGGATCTTTTGTGATATTGTAATTCTTGGTGTAGTATGTGGATCCTTCCTTGTTGGAAAGTCACAGTTGATGAGTTCTTATGGCCACCAAACCTTGACATACATGGACATGCAAGTTGGTAAAATAATCAATTTTATTTTTCATTGTTTTATCTCTTAACTTTATTACTATTTTTTATTACATTAATCATATATGCAACATCCATACCTACCTTCTCCTTGTTTCCCAAGGATGGTCAACCCTTTAAGTTGGGGGGAGATATATGATCCTTATTACCTATCATTTCTCTATTATTTTAGTTTATCATTAATCATCCCATCATAACATCCATCGTTTTACCGTGCATAATCACTTCATATTATTTATCATTTTTTTACCTATCATTTTATTTTACCCATTTCACATGGTTGAATGTGGAGATAAATTTTCATAATGCCTTCCATATAGAAAATTTAAAAAAATTGATGTTATGAAGAATGAAAAAATGAAAAAAATAATTTGAAAAAAGAAAAATGAAGATTTATTTTAAAAAGGAGGTATGAATGTTAAAGATCAAACAAAAAGGAAAAGGAAAAACATTACAAATAAAGCAAGCAAAGCCACTAGGCTTGCTATGAAGAGATGGTGAAGCACAATTGACAGTAAAATCCTTCACATTTTCGATGAAGAAGTATTGATAGAACATGTGATGGGAAATAATAATCAAGGGTGAAGACGAAGGCCAAAGTCATAAATTCAAAAGGCTGTCTATTCACACCAAAATCACTCAGTACTACACAATATGTTAAGTTGGGGGAATGAAGAGAGCTATTTATGTCCTATTTTATACCATATTTTTGTCTTCACATATGCCTTCATATTCATTTACATACTCCACTTCTATACCATTTTCCCATTCTATGTTTCATATGATTGAATATATATAAGTAGTATTTAATCTAGTTATTAGATAAAATATGTGAATAAATAAATATGGTTGTATTTATACATGTTGATTATGAGCTGCAAAACTTCATGTCAGAATACAAAAAAACCTTCCTGTCACTTTCTGGCCAGTAACTTCTATATTTTACCTTTCGACCAACAACTTAATGTATCCAAAATATGATGTCAACTTCCAAGCTAGAAAAGAATAGAGTAGCCTACAGTCAACCAAGGTTCCACGTGTGCCATTCTTGTGGTGGTTCAAATGAAAAGTAAACCTACAGTGATGCGATGCTAATTTGTTGATAAACCTATGCTGGAGATGTTGATCCCTTAAGGAAACCCGATGCTAATTTGTTGGAGAAAAATCTGCAATATTCACGTCTTCCATTCTCACATGCTGTTATAACCAACATTTCTTCATTCTATGGTATCATTTCAAGGAATATGCTTTATTATAACAGTTATCCTTTCCAACTGTATGAAGGAGAATAACGAAACCTTCCTATTTTTTCGTTTTGTTATACCTGCACCATTTTAATCTATGACCAACGATCCTTTTTGTCTCTTTTTGTTTGTTGGCTGTAGGACAAAACAAACAAATCTTTATATGCTGTTATGAACTGTGCATATATAAGAAGCGCATGGTAGCAAAAAAGGGGGACAATGATAAAATATATGGAGGTTGAAAGAACTCTCTAATGTAGGATACTTATATAATAGGTATTGCATGTAGACATTATTGTCATATTTTGGAGATAATTCAGAAAAGATAGAATAATGTTGTATTTCTATAATAGGTTGACATTGAGATTTCAGACAATGAAGAAGATGATCCTACATATACTAATGGTGTGTTCTTGGTTCCAAAAAAGGTGTGCAGTGTGATGGTTAAAAATCCAAATATATATAACTAGCATGTGATGTGGTGACAAAAGATTTTGATTTGTATGAAGATGTCAACACATAAGAGTGCATATAATTTCATCATTCCTTATGCAAAAACCCTCATTATTCGAAGACAAGTATATCCTTAAGAGGATAAGATGCTTACAAGATGCTATTGAAGAATATGTTCCTCAAGGTTAAGTTTTTTGTGAATGATTCTTAGATCAAGCGAAGACTAAGTGCTGCCTACTTCATCAAAATCAATTATTCAACCTTCTTCTCAGCATGTATAGGCTTCAAGTTATAATTGTGTAAATAGTGACTTTTGTCACTTTTAGTCAAAGTTAGGAAGTTGGCTATTTTTGCATGAAATTTGTGAAGTTAATAACCTTGTTCGAATCGTGAAAAACTAAGCTAGTTGTTAACTTGAAAAATAAGGTAGTTATCTTACGTAGCCTATAAATACAAGGCATTTTGTAATTTAAAAGAGACTTTTGGCAAAAAGGAAACTATGGAGAAATTTCCAAACATACTTTTGGGTTTACACCATGTACAGAACGGTCTTTGATTTGTATATTTTCAAAGAGATAATGAAGAATGCATTTATTCCTATGTCTCAAATGTGTTAATGAGTTGTTATTACTATTTATTCATAAGTTAAGTTGGTAATCCCTTAATATAAAGGTGAAATTCAATTGTTCTTTTATCTATGTAGTTGATGTGATGAAATGCGTTCATTTCCTGGTATCTTGATGTGAATGTACTGGAATAGTGTATCTTTTTTTATATCAGGGTCTACTATCCATTCTTCTGCCATCATTGCATTCTGTGTTAAATACCCCTTTGTAATCATTATCCATTGTGAATCTTAACTAGTATTCATATGTTTACTATTGGGGATTCTGTTACCTATTTTATGTAGTTATGTTTTGACTCATTTTGTACTTTCAGGTTAAAAAAACACAAAAATACCAAATATCCCTATCAAACGAGGGAGATGCCCCTCTCAAACGTAGAAGAAGATTGTGATTTGATTGTGATCGGATTTCAATCTCTCCAACTCTTGGCACAGTTGTCATTGCTCACAAGGCAAACAAGGTTAGTTTTAGAGAAGCACTCACAATGACAAATCTGTTTACCAACATGCCTTTATATTCAGAGTGGAATGTTATTGAGTTAATTGCAATTTGATTACTAATTGAAGAAATATGAGATGCGATTCTTTTTATTAATTTTTTTATTTGAATGCTTAAAGTATTAATTATATTTAGGCTATTGGTATTTCACAGTTTGTCATAGTTCTTGTCATGATTATGTGCATTGTTATAATTTCTATTGTAGTCAATATTTCTTGTCGCATGTCCATCAGAAAGACATAATAGAAAGTCAAATCAGACTTTCATTTAGGAAATTCTTGTGTGTTCTAGCTACATTCATCCCCACTTAGCTCACTATCTTCATCCCTTTGATAGATAGCCACAACAACTTTCACAAGTCTACGATCCCCAGATTGACATTTTAGGAATAAACCACGAAAGTTAATGTAATTTTTTTTTTAGCAATTTGATCCCAAGTCCCGATCCAGAATTTTGTCCATCACTTGGTCTAAGATATATGGAGAAATCCAAGTGGGGATTCAACAAGTAGTATCTTTTCAAGCCTAGGCTCTAAAGTGTTTGTTGCAAAGTAAAAAATAACTATTTTTCTTGATGTGTCTTGTGTGAGTGTTAACAAATTTCATAATTCAAACACCTCACTAAAATCCTCAAAACATTGTCCCAAACTTTCAAACAGTGTTCAACTTGATCAAACCTTTCAAAACATGGAGCTTCAAAACTTTACAAAAATGTGGAATCTTATTTCAACCTTAGGTTAGTCCTTGCACTAGTCTTTTCATTAGGCCTCATTCTCATTTCATAGTCCTCATAATTACCTTGATCATTGCATAGTCATCATGTTTGCCTTGTGTCTTAGGTCATAATTTTCTTTGCATTATATCCAATCCATTCATTACCCTTATCATTGCACTTGTCTCTCTCATAATTCCCCTTTAGTCTTCATTATCAACGTTTGATCCTTATCATTATTCCTCATTATAAATTCATTATCCTTGTCATAGTTTTCTTGTCCTTGCATTATCATCCTCATTTTCAATTAGAACCTAAATTAGATTTTGCAAATCCCAAAAATTCAAGTTTTAGGGTTATACCTTGTGTCATTGAATGAGAATATTGACCTTGTCATAATCTTGTCCTTTTGTCATCATCATCATTAATCAATAATCCATCTTGTCAATGACGGGTCTGGCTTGGTCCTTTGTCCTTTAAATTGTCCTTTGATCCTTTAAGGTCTTGACCTCACTTAAACTTCCTAGGGTTATACCTTTAGGCTTGCAGTCCTAAGGTTTACAAAGTCCCCAAACCTCCAAAAAAATAGCTTGCATTTCATAGTACTTAGTTAGCATCCATTACATTATCATCCTTAAATTTTATTGCAAAGTTCCAAAAAATCCAAAAATATAGCTTGCATTTTCATCCCTTAGGTGCATTTTCAAATTTCCAAAAATTTAAAAACTATAGGTTGTATTTTAGCGCCTTTTAATTGCATTCATCCTTCATCTCCTAGAGTCATAGTTTTCACAGTTGAAACAAAATTGTAAGGTTTTAGAAGACAACAAAATCAAAACATAAATCCAATTTTATCACCAAGAACCCTTGATCAAAGTCCAAAAAAAACATGACTTGGCGTTAATGGTACTATAGAGAAGGTGACCCTCCAGTTGAAAGAGCATTACCCCAACATCAACCTTCCTACTCTTATAGGACTACTCCATTGCAATCAAATGACCAATAATGTCAATCTAATTTATACATGTCCCAAGATTTGGACTAGCCTTACAATGTCCCAACAAATGTCATCCCTACTTTTTCCTTCACCAAAGGAAAAATTGGCTCAATAGATAGAGATTTTGAACCAAAAAGTAAAAAAGATTGAAATGGCGTCTACAATACTCATGGAGCGTCTGCAATGGTTGGATGGGCTGCCTTGGGTGGGAAATGGTGATCACCACAAGGAGTGATTTAGAAATGGTGGTTTCCTACTTCGACAATGACCATTCAATTGAAGGGGGAAGGACTCTTACAACACCTTCCTTCGCGAGAGAAATGAACATGGGACAAGGAATAATGGATGGTTTGGGGCCATAGGGAATGGACAGAGGTGGGAGAATAGAAATGAAAGGAATATAGTGAAAATACGATGACATACATAGAGAATGGTTTTAAGTTTCAAAACATTGAAAGGAATTTCTGGCAGAGGAAATCCATGGAAAATGAAGAGCCAACCAAAGCACAGGGTAAAAAAATGGACACCCATATGGAGGTTAGTGAAAATATCCATATTGCTAATTCTTATGCTACAGTAAGGCTTAAAAATCCCCAATGATTTGAGACTAGAGCACTGTTGGATGATATGGCTCTGTTTCTCAAATGGTTAGGTTTGTGGCCATCTTACAGTAAAGTTAAATAATTGTGTGAGCAATAATGGAAAACCTTCTTTATCTCTTTAAAAACTATGTTTAAAGGCTTCTACTTGATTATATGATCCACCAAGGCAGACAAAGAGTGGATAATAGGAAATGGTCGTTGTATGCAAGATGGAAATGACATCTACTTAAAGAAGTGGTCAACAAATTTCAATTTGGAAAAGGAGGTGGTGAGTGAAACCCTTGTTTGGTTTAGATTAGAAAAACTACCACAAGAATACTTGGGTGAGGAAACACTGAAAATCATGGGGGAAACATTGGGAAAATTTGTCAAATATGAGGAAGTCATTAATGAAAAAAACTATGTTGTAACACCAAAGGTACTTGTATGGCACCAAACCTTCTATGAATTTCCATCACCCATTATTATTCAGACAGAAAGTGGGGAATGTTGGAAACCCTTGGTAGTAGAAGAGGTAAAAGGAGATGGATTGATTAATCAAGAAGACTACAAGGACAATGGGAAATACATGGAGGAAAAAAGATTGGAAAATAATATATTAAGAATGACAGAAAATAAGGATTCCACTCCCAACCCAAGAATAGAAATGGAGGCCTTTAAGAAACTGGGAGAGGAAATGGCTGTATGACGAGATCAGGGTGTAAGCAAGCAAAATAAGGAGATTGACAAGAAATTTTGGAAGGAATCAAATCTATGGAAAGAGGAAAAATTAGAGGAAAGCTCCACTCAAATGGTGTGTGAGACTCAATTTCGTTTCTCTCAAAATAGATATATGGAAGTGGGAAATGAGTTTCAACAACAAGAAGAAGAACAACATAAAATCTAGGAAAATTCCCAAGCATTGGAGGCTGAGGACTCACAATAATGTACTGTTAAAGAAATAACCCTAGCTCATAAACCAGGAAGAAGTGAAGCTATCCCTGACACATATCCCTTAATGGAAATGGGACTAGATGAAAAGCAATATCAAGATGAGAAAATCCCCAAGAAGATGAATTGGGTGACGGACAAGAATCAAAGGTAAGTCAACTAGGTGGATGGAAAGGTGAAGCAAATAAAACAAGTGATGGAAAAATCTCACCAATACACAACTTAGAAGAGTCAGTTGAGTCAAGGTTAAGCGAACCAAGGCTGGGACAAAAAAGGGAGAAGAGGGGCTCATTCGAATAAGGAGAAATTGGAAATGGCAGGGTGTACAATAGACCAAACCAAATTCATGAGATTGGGAAAGGGCTATTCCTTTTCCCGACAGTAATGGTTGCAATGCCCCTGACAAGATCCGCCCGATCAGGAGAGGTCTGGATCAGGCGAGAGCAGAGATTGTGCTTATGCAAGAAACGGAGGTGAAGGAAAATGCTAGGGAATTTTTCAAAAGCATTTTAATAGATGGGAAGCTGTGTTTTCCGATGCAAGAGGAGCCTTAGGAGGGCTATGTGTGTTATGGGATAGAAGTGTTGTAGATATTAGACTCATAAATCAGACTAGTAATTGGCAGTGGTTAGAAGTTTCTTCCAAACAACTGCTTTCCAATTTTTATGTCATTAACATATATGGACCCATCAACACTTCAGAAAAAAAGGAGTTGTGGAGAGTTATCTCTGATCTTCTAACATCAAAGAAGAAAGAGATATTTTTGTTAGGTGGGGATTTTAATTCTATTTTAAGTCTTGTAGAGAAAAAAGGGGGTAGAGGTTGGTTTGGAATCAACCAAAGAGATTTCTTAGATTTTGTATTGAATAATGGGCTGATTGATTTGGACTTCAGAATGCGAGATTACACCTGGACTAATAGAAGGAAGGGATTCTTGAATATTGCTGAAAAACTAGATATATTTATGCAAGCTGGGCAGTGGGACTAGAGCAACTGGCTGTGCTGTACAAATATTCTCCCCATCATAGGGTCTGACCATTTCCCCATATGTTACAACATTTAGGAAGACACTACCCTTGAACAGTCACCCTTCAAGTTTGAAGCAATGTGGCTATGGGATGCAACTTTATTGCCCAAAGTTATTGAGTGGTGGACAACTGCCCCGGTTGGGAAAGGTAACAAATCCTTTATATTTTTCAAAAGATTGCAATTAATTAAAGATCAATTGAAAATATGGAACAAATATTCCATCAAAAACATCTTTGTAGAAAAATTAAACTTGGAAACCAATTTAGCTTCTTTAAATGATAAAATCATTGCTGAGGGAATGGATGAATCAGCATATGAGGAGGAGCAGGAGCTTCACCAAAATTATAAGGAATTTTTGGCAAGGGAAGAGGCTTTCTGGAAGCAAAAATGAAGAGAAATGTGGCTCAAAGAAGGGGATCGCAACACCAAATTTTTTCATAAGTTTGTGAAAGTAAGAAGAGCTAGCAATAGGATATTCTCTATAAAAAATGCATGCGGGGATATAATTATAGATAACCACCAAATTAATCAGGAGGTTTTTTCCTATTTCCAGCAAAATTTTTGTCAACAATACAGTGGGGTTAAGGGGTTCGGAGGATCTCCTAAATATAATCCCCAGGAAAATTTTAGAGGCTCAAAATGATAGAATAATGACACCCATCTCAAAGGAGGAGGTAAGGTTAGCTGTGAATGGAATGGGGGGTGATAAATCCCCAGGGCTAGATGGTTTCTTGACACCATTCTTTAAAAAAAATAGGACATATTGGGTGAAGATTTGTGGGAAGATGTAGAAGAGTCAAGAAAAGGTGGCTTTATATTGAAGGGTTTCAATAACAGCTTTATATTTCTAATTCCAAAGAAGGCAGAAAGTCAACCCTTTGAAGATTTCAGACCCATAGGTTTGTGTAACACCATATATAAAGTAATCACATAATTTATAGATAACAAAATTAAACCACTGCTTGAATAGATTATTTCCCCTAAACAAAGTGGATTTTCCCCCAACAGATCCTTATTTGAAGGAATTATTATTGCACATGAGGCCATTCATATACTAAGGAAAGATAAGGTGGAAAATATGATGATAAAACCGGATATCAAAAAGGCATATGATTATGTTAACATGTCTTTCTTAATAGACGTGTTGAGGCAGTTTGGGTTTGGAGAGAATTGGTTGAAATGGATTTCAAGCTGTATAAATACCCCCAGAATATCCATCTTGGTCAATGAAAGCCCATAGGGTTTTTTTGACACTTCATGAGGGATAAGACAGGGTGATCCTCTTTCACCCTTTCTATTCGTAATCATGGCTGAAGCATTGGTGAGACTAATATCAAGCAAAAGATATGAGGGAGTATAGAAAGGTATTTCTATAGAAGAGGGGCTGGAACCTACTACTCACCTTCAATTTGTAGATGATAATTACTTAATGTGGGATGCTAATGCAAGAGAGGCTAGGGTTATTAAATCAACATTAGATAGATACAGTGCAGCTTCATGACAGTATGTAAATTGGAGTAAATATGAAATCTATTTTTTTAACACAAATGCTAATCTCCAAAGGCAGTTATGCAACATTATGGAAATAAAATAGGGTAAATTGCCAGGAAAATACTTGGGGGTGCCACTATTTGTAGGATGTGCAAGCCAAACTTATGGAAAGACCTAATGGATATTTGTATTAAGAGAATGGATGGATGGAAAAGTAAATGGTTAACTTCAGCAGGACGCATTCTTCTTCTGCAATCAATGATCTTTGCCTTTCCCATATATTCTATGAGATGCCTTAGGATCCCAAGCAAGGTTCTGAGATTTATTGAAAAATGAATGAGAATTGTTTTTTGGAGTAGGAATTGCGAGGATGATAAGTGGCCTTTATTATCATGGTACAAATTTTGCAATAATAAACTCAAACGTGGAGCTGAGCTGAAAAATTGGAAAAGAATGAACTCATCTCTTGGTGCCAAGATTTTCTGGAATTTATATAGGGATCCTCATAGATTGTGGGTAAAGATAATGAAGGCTAAATATTTGGACTCAAATGTTAATGAAAGAATTTTAACTATCAGAAATCCCCCAAAGGGATCAACAGTCTGGAATTTTATTGTGGATTGTAGAAGTATTATTATGGACCACATTTCTTAGCAAATTGGTGATGGTAATAGTGCTTCTTTCTAGAAGGATTCATGGAAAGGTTATGAACCATTAAAAAATGATGAGAGATATGAGGAGGCCTACATAATTTTGACTGGACAGTGGGGTGAGAAGGTTTTAGAGTACATGGATGTAAATGAAACTCCTTTCGGGCCCCTTTGGTCTTGGAAGAACATGGATACTTATGGCTTATGTGAGCAGAAAATGACACTTATGGAGGATATCTTCCAATCTAGAAATGCAAGGTTAACGGGGACAAAAAATAGTCTAATTTGGTTTGCAATAACCAATGGAGCCTATTTGGTAAAGTTGGGTTACAAGACTTTAGAAATTAGAGAGAACAATAGAAGTTGGCAAATTAAACTTTGTTGGGATAACCATTCTTCCCTAAGGCTGATGCATTTGTATGGTTAGCAGTGAAAGGAAGAATACTAATTGTAGAAAGGAGAAAAAGGTTTGGCTATTGTGGGCCAACTAAGTGTGTATTATGAAATTCAACCAATGAAGATATCAATCATCTTTTGATACAATGTCCTTTTTCTAATGAATGTTGGCAGATGATCAAATCAAAGCTATAGTGGACTAGCCCTATGTCTAATTATTTAGCAGGGATGTTTGATTGTTGGCCCACACCAGCTAAAACAATGGTCATGTCTCCTTTATGAAATATACATCCATCTATCATAATATAGGAACTTTGGAAGGAGAGGAACAAGTGAATTTTTTA
Organism: Thuja plicata; assembly: GCA_018584345.1. Lineage (NCBI taxonomy): Eukaryota > Viridiplantae > Streptophyta > Pinopsida > Cupressales > Cupressaceae > Thuja > Thuja plicata. The sequence goes on along the minus strand of MU226799.1, from coordinate 1,845,960 downwards.
GAGGAAAGAGGAATCTTTAGATAAAGTTAAATGTAGAATTAAAGCCTCGATTGAGGAAGTTATGAATGTTGCATTGATGAATCAAAAGGGTTCTTTGGCCTACTCAGATAGTGACAGAAGGCTACATACTGAATGACCTTGCTTGAAAATTCAATCTGGTAATATAGGGGGGCAAGAAAACAAACTATGTGGAGAAGGTGGTAGAATGGGATAAACCCGAGAGAGATTGGATTAAAATTAATTTTGATGGGGATTCTAAGGGAAACCTAGGCCCCTCAGGTGTAGGGGTCATTGCAAGAGACTTGAATGGGGAAACTATTTCTATGGCTGCTCAAAAATTGCATGATGGGACAAATAATATGGCAGAGGTTATGGCGGCTTTAATTGCCATCCAATTGGGCTGTAAATTAAAGGTTAATAATCTCCATGTGGAAGGCGATTCACAGGTGATTGTGAATGCAGTAAAAAATAGAGTTGTTCACACATGACACTTGACAAGTAGAGTAACAAAAATCAACCACTTACTCTAGTCTTTTCAAGACTTTAAAATCAGCTATGTTAGGTGTGAAGGGAATCAAGAGGCTGATATTTTGTCAAAATGGGCCTCCACTTTAGCAAATATAAATGAAATTCATTATGAAGATTTTACAGTTTTGGAGATGTAGCTTTTAAATTTGAACCATAGCCTTTAAATAACTATTTTTTTTTCAGGCGTTGTTGCGGGCTCTTTCAATGAAAATAGTTTTCAAAATATTAGCCATTTTGGTTTGTAATAATTCAAAGGACACCATAAATAAAGGTGATATCAGCAAGATTGGGGCTACCTACGAATATCGCGCTGGATGGTTAAGATGTGACAACTCTTAAAGAGTAATAAATGTAACTTATGGAAGGATAAAACAATCGGCAATGCCAAATCTAGATATGATGGAATTGGTAGGAATGACTGGCGGTGATGTGATAGGTGCTCTCACTGAGAAGTGTGGCTCACTTAATGATTTAAACCCGCATTCAATGGGAATGTTTAGGTAAAGTTTACTCTAATAAAAAAGCAGAGCATAAGATAGAAAAAACATAGAGTAATGGATGCTACCTTCACTGTCAACACGAAAAAATAGAAAAAATCCTTTAAGGGGCCCGTGAACAAGGAGAGGATGCTGGGCCTAATCAATATGAAGGATGAAAACATTGCACTGGATGCAATTGCGGTCTTGGGAAGCCAATTCCAAAATAGAAAATTGAAACAAAGGGCTAATGTCAATGTGATATCCATGATCATAGCATGGGCATTACAAATAGGAGAGCGCGAAAGGCAAGTGAAATGTTTGATGGAGATTATATTTGATAATGAGATACTAATTGTGCTAGACTCAATTATAGAGTGGGCTGACCTGAGTGTTGGCTTTGATTATGAAAAATGTTTTGAGGATGAAAATGAGGGCATAATTTATGGGTGTGTGCCATTTATGAGGTAGTGGGGAAAGGTCAATAAGGAGGCTTACCAAGAAGACATTGGTGCTAAATAATAGTGACTGAATGTTGAAGAGGAGTGGGTTATGGATAGAATGGAGGAAAAGCACATGGAATTCCATGTTAATGTGCCGAGAATGACACAGGGCCAGCGAGGAGGAAAAAAGACAACAAAGGAATGACTAAAACCAACCCTTGAAGTAAGACATGTTTTGAAAATTTGAAATTTGATGCTATTAAATGATGAATTAATAAGGCAAAAGAGGTTTGTGGGGAAGAAATGAAGCATTTTCTAAAGCATTTATGGAAAGGAGGCTAGAGATCAAAATAGAGATAGCAGACTAAGGGATGCAGCGAAGCATGCAACCACGATAGGAGTAGGAAAAAGGTAGCATAGAATCGAGTTGCATGATGGATTATGACCTCATCTGCATAGATAATATAATGAATATGAATGTAATGTCCTATATGTTAGGGATTTCTTCTTAGTAGAAGAATTAGGGATGGATATGCAATGTAAGGTGATGACTAATAATCTCTGAAATGGAAAATTATATGTAAATGTTGCTCGAATATCAATAAAAATCAATTGTTATAGAAAAAAAATTGAAATGTGTAAAACTGAGATGTCCAAAATACTTCGACGACCAAATGAAAACATTGCACAAGTTAAGATACAAGATCTCATTTCAAAATCATACATATAAAATCTCATCTCAAAAATAAACACGACAAACCAATTTCAAACAAGAAGCACAAGTTTCAATCAATTTTCATTCGATCAAAATTCATTCAACTAAGTTTGAAAATAAACCTTCCAACCAGAGCATGACATAATTAAACTAAGGCCACCACCCAATTTTGAACCAATTTTCATTCCAATGCAATCATGTGTCACTCAAGAAATTATACAACTTCTTGTGATAATTGTGAAAACAAGTTGATCCCTACCAAGGTCACAAATAATTTTGCCTCTGATCGCATTGTATGTCGTTGAACATCCTTTTATACCCTCAAATTCACCACTAAGGTTTTCTCTAATAAACACAAGTTCAAACATGCCATCCTTTGAACACGAATCAAGCATAATAAATGAGCAACCTATTGTACCACATGTTCAATAAAAAATTCTCTACAACATGCAATTATCAATGTGGTATCATCAACAAAATCACCCAAGTGGCAAAAATCTCTATCTAAATCTTTCAAGAGTTTTCTTAGAAAACTGGCTCATGCACAATAAATTATTCATGATCATGATCGAAATAACTTAACTGTGTCTAGAAATGCCCCATTCCAAAATAGTCACATGGATGACATGTTAGATTAAAAATGTTATTTAACTTAGTTAATTTAATCATATTCATTAATTAATCAAGCCACCTTTTTCTATTTTCATTTAAGCTAAATTTAGGAATCTTTTTTAGACATTTAATAATTCTTTTATTTTATGCATGCATCCTTTAGGATTTTCATTAGGGTTTTTGATCTCCTTTATTAACGATTGATCCCATTGTAATAAATCATTTAGATTAATTCAATTATTATTCATTCCTTTGATTCGATTTGTTTACGCACTTTCTTGTTTGAGGATTATCTCTTGTACATGGCAGGCTATTTGCATACAAGTGATTATTGGGTTTGTGAGAATTCACCAATCTTGAATTCCAACATGTTATTAGAGCTCTAGACTTGGTACTTCTTATTCATCAATTTTGAGATTTTTCATACCATGATTTGTTTTACATCTTGGGGTAATTTGTATCTCACAGTCAGATCCAGAAGGTTTGAGATAGTCAGGATTGCCTTTTGTTTCACTGAAATTGGACATACAGGGTCAATTTTACAAGGGTTTGAAGTTCAAGGTTTTTCTCTGTTTCAGAGGGTACCCAAAAATTCAGATCACTTTGATCCCAAATGTACCTCTCCATCAACTTTGGTAGGCTGATTCGATGAATTTTTACATAAAATTTGACCTATTTCAGTCATCGGAGCATTTGGGGAATTATTTTTTCCCTTTTGGCCATATGACGGTACAAAAAGGGATGTACCCTTTTGCAAGTACATAATTTTTTGCAGGAACATGCAAGATGACATCAATAGTCTTAATTTTTAGCAGTCCCACCAAATTAGGCGCTCAACCAAATTTAGCAGTGTTTCACTAATTTAGCTCAAAAACCTTTTTTGACCTAGTGGTGGTTTTCTGGCCATAACTTTGTCATATAGTATCAAAATTGGGAAAATAAGATATCGTTGGAAAGATAATTCCAAGCTCGATCTAGTGGTGTAGGTTATTTTTCCCAATGCTACTTTTTTTGGCATTTATTTTTTGTCAAATTCATAACTAGTTTTTGCACTTTTGGGGGCGTAACTTTTGCATACAGACTCCATTTTTCACAAACAAAAATGGATTGGAAAGGTGTTTCAACATTGTTTCTAGATCTATAGTCAATTTCATTAGATATTTCACCAGGTAAAGATAGATCATTTATTAGTACTTTTTTCTTTTGTGCACTTTCTAGCTTTGAAATTCGTACTAGGGTTTGGGTTCTTGTATTATGGGGGGGGGTTATTTTTCCTCTAGTTCACATGACAGACCCTTCCCCTATTGAGAAACTTAATCCACACAATTATCAAACGTGGAAGGCACATATGACCCGCCTTCTCAAGTCGAGTGGGTTATGGTCCTATTTGGATGAGGTTCAACCTTAATTGATTTGCCCGTTCAAGGTCACGCTACACCAGAAGAAAAGGGATGAGGCCAGGGGGATGATTTCTATGAACATTTCAAATAGTCTTTTGTTTCACCTTGAGGGTTGCACTACACCCCGGGACATGTGGACCAAGTTTCATTTAACTAGTTTAGGGAACTTCATATCGAGGTAGAGTTGACCTCTTTGGCACCTGAATCTTTTCCATCTATTGAGAATTTCTTGATGAAATTCAAATCATTGAGATCATTGTTATAGGGTTGTGGTAAGAAAAAAAAAGACATTGAGTGTATACACCTGATTCTCTCTAAGCTTTGAGGTTCATTTCATATATTTTATTCTACATTTTACTCTGCCATGGATGATTTTGGTCCATTATTTTCCATGCCTACCTTTGAGGTATTCTATGATCGGTTGACATGTAAGTAGTCCAAGATCACATAGTTATATTTTCTTCTAGGATCCAAGAACCAAGCACTAGTAGTTCAGACATCTCCGAGGAAGAAAGAGCAGAAACAAAAGTCACAAACCAAGGAGCCTATGAAGGATTCTAGTTCTTAGCACACCTCTAGCCCACCTTCTCCTAAGGGTGAAAAACAAAAGAAAAAAGACCTAAGTGTGATTATTATAAAAATAAAAATCATGACCAGTCTCATTGCTACGAGAAGAAGATAGATGGATATGCAAAACAAGTCTCATATTTGAAAACTCTTCTTATGAAGAGAAACATTGATATTCCTTGTTATTCTAATTCTCGCATATCTTCTTCTTTTTCATCATTCCAGATAGATGGACATGATAGAGAAAAGGGTCATGCATTATATGCAACAGCTGGTGCAAACTCTTCTAGATGGCTACTAGATTAAGGTGCTTCACAACAAATGACATCTTCTCAGGATTTATTCTCTTCTTTTGAGGCTTCTCCTACCCCATACATTTTGATGGGGAACAAAACAGTTATGACTGTATGTGGGAAAGGTTATATTAACATTGATGATGGTCCATTTAATGATGTACTATGTGTTACATCTTTGTCCTCTAACTTTATCTCTATATATTAGATTACTCACAATGGGAAAGAGAAGATAGGTAAGTTCACATGAGATTCAAAGAACATCAGTTACAATGAGATGGACAATATTTTTGTAATAGGGAAAGTTGATAATTCTTCCTGCTTGTACTCTTTCTCTCATTTTGGTCCACCATCTCTACTGTCGGAGAATCAATCTCTTTCTTCACGAGAGCCTGTTGAGGTGAAGTTGGGTTACTTGAACTTATGTGTTGTTCCTAAGACTAGTGTTTTGACTTCTACACCTCCACATCTTGTTGAGTTTGCATTTGCTTAGTAGGATTTCTCTTCATCTTTGTTTGACATTGTAGCTCCATGCATTGAGCTACTCGGTGAAGTTGTTGAGGACATATCAAAGGACATTCATCTCCTCTCAAATGATAGATTCAACACATCTATTATCCCACCTTCATTGGATATTCCTTTACAATATTCTCATGAGTTCTCCTTTGAACATCATCCAAGCCTTCTATTTTTACCTTACATTCAAGGGTTTCCTCTTCTTTTCCCATTGCCTTTGTTTCTTCCACATTGGAGCCACATTAGTTTGATCATCAACACAGGGTTTCTATCATTCTAAGAGGGCTTTGGAGTCTCGATCCTCTCTCGTGGGGGTGTTGGTTGTACTTATAGTCTTGAGAGAGTCTCTTGAGACATTGTATTTGTACCTTTTTTCCATTTATTTTTGGGGAGGAGTTTTTTCTCACCGAGTTTTCTCCTTTTCTCTACTTTATAGAGATTTGGTTGTGATTGGGTACCTCATTAGACCTTGTTCTCGGGACCCAAGTTTTCATTCTTGCATATAGTTGCATTCATGCACTTATCTTTTTAGATACTCCCTAAGTTTGTCTTATTGGGGGGTTTTAGAGTAAAAAGGTTATTTAACTTAATTAATTTAATCATATTGATTGATTAATTAAGTCACCATTTTCTATTTTCACCTAAGATCAATTTAAGAATCTTTTTTAGATATTTAATAATTCTTTTATTTTGTGCATGCATCCTTTAGGGTTTGCATTAGGGTTTTGATTTCCTTTATTAAGGATTGATCTCATTGTAATAACTCATTTTGATTAATTCAATTATTATTCATTCCTTCAATTCTAATTATTTATGCACTTTCTTGTTTGAGGATTTTCTCTTGTATGTGGCAGACTATTTGCATGCAGGTGATTATTGGCCTTGTGGGAATTCAGCAATCTTGAATTCTAACATGACATACCCACCTCCTATCAATAAATTAACCTCCAAGAAGCCTCCATGTCTCCCACCATTCCTTCATCCCCTAAATCTTCACAACATAAATCTACACCATCTTCATCAAATGACATATCTAATGATGAAACCGCCCGAGGGCTATCCATAATAGATTTCCAAGCTAATCCCATTCATTATCCAAGTCCCTTATGTGCTTCAGAAATTCTAGAACCACTTCCACCATGTGTTCCATTTATAAACAATCCTACTTTAGAGAGTCTCATTCAAAATCCACCTCCCATCATTCCTCTTGATCCCCATCAGGATTTGAGCACCTCTATGCATTTTTTTCATGAACTCCTTACATGTCAAACAAGTTCCTCCACTTTCATCCAGTCTAGTCCACTTCATGATCCTACCATTCCTTCCATATCATACCACCTCAAAATATACTCGCATCTTGTAGTAAATATCCCACTATTCAAAAGCATTATCAATTCAAAGGGTTACACCTCCATGAACAAGGTGTATTAGAACCCTTCCATGTTAAAGAAGATCTCTATGGTCATGGAATCAATTACATACTTCACTCTCATGATGTTGGTATCACTTTAAAATAGAAATCTAGATGTATACCTTCTCCTTCATCCCTTCCATCCATCTTAGGTCCATACATTCCTCCATCCACTAGCTCACAATCCATGTACCCTTTCCCACATGAAAGTTAGAAAAGGAAAACATCTTGGAGAACCATCCAACCATCCAAAAGGCCACCATTTCATTCATATCCACCTTTGAATCCCATTCCTTTTCCAAGAAATTTGGATACCAAACATAAAATCTATAACTTGCAAAATCCATATGCAGTTAAGGATCAACATCTCCAGTACTCTAATCAACATGTAAAAACAAAGAGGCAAAAATAAAAATAAATTTCCAAAAGCCACAAAGGCCAATTAAGAAAAAAACAAAAGTCAAATCCATATGGGTTCCTAAATCCCTTGTAGAAGTAATGCATTGCAAGGGCCCACAAAAAAATAAAAAATAAAAAATAAAAATCCATGTGGATTCCCAATCGGCTCCTTGAAGCACATAGGCCTAAAGAAAAATTAAAGTTGGCATCCAAAATGGCTATCCCTCCATCTAAATAACTTTGACTCTCCAAATCCATTTTGGGTCCTTATGTCCCAAAATCCATATCCATTCATTTGTCAAGTCTAAAATATCCTTTTCTTTCATCACTCCATCACCCCTTAAGGTGTGTGCCAATGTTGTTCTTGCCCACATTTCCATCCAATCAAAAGAAAGTCTTCTTGCACTCCCTCAATTATCCAATGCCTATTTTCTAGAATTCATCCAACCTATCCAATCTTTTGCCTAAATCCTTATTCTATCCTATCCAATAATATGCTTCATCTCCCTTTGTCATTACCCTACCAATGTCTTTGATCAAACTGTCATAGCTCTGGTCCATTATTACAATTTTTGCAAGAGCATAATCCAAGAACAAAGTGCTTGAGTTCTTTGTCTATGTCATTTCACGCATCCGCTATCTTCGTAAAAATTCTAAAATAGCTAAACAAAAACTAAAAAGAAAAATAAATCATTGCCTTGATGAAAACCTGGAAAATAGGTGTCTTGGTAACAAAAAAAATTAAAAAAGAGTAAAGAGGAATAATTTTGTCCATTAGTGAAAACCTGACAAACAGGCACTTTGGGCAAGTACCATGATGAAAACCTAGAAAATAGGCGTCATGCATAATTTATGAACTTCTTGCATTTCATACTTGGGGGCATATTTCATCCATGTTTTCCTACCCATTATCCTCCATTATCCCTATCATTTCATCCATTATCCTATGTTCATCATATCCTTTATCTTATCTACATCCATATTCTCTTTTCTCAAATTTGATCTTGACAAGGCTAGGGATCTCCCTATAAGCATCACATGTCCTATCTTCTTTACATTGTCCACATATGTTTAGTCCATATACCTTACTTTATCCACATTACTTTAGTCCATATCCCTTATCTTATTCACATCCCTTCAGTCCATATCGCCTATCTTATTTCAACCTTCAATCAATATCCCTTACCATTGTCTATTCTTGATCTTTCTTATCCCATCCATATCCTATCATTTTCCTATAAAAATGTCTCTCTTGGTCTTGATATAAAATAAGGACATAAAATACAAAACATGTTTTCAAAAAACTTCTTGACATGTCCATTCCTATGGACCATATTCCATCTAGTACACTATATCATTACCCTTGTGAGGCCTCACCCCGATCCATCATAGCATTACTGTCGTTCACACTTTGATACTTTATGTTTTGATACATTGATACACTTTTTGATTATCCTGATAGAGACTTGAGTTATTATGTTTATGATGATGATTATATTGTATGGATTACATTTTGATATGGATTAGACCTAGAACATGTGGTTGATTTTGATTATACATGTTTAGATAAGTGAATTGATGAGAAGACCAGATCATGATTAGACTTGATTAGTTCATGGATGTTATGTCATGATGATTATGGAATTATTATGTTTTAAACATTTCTGTATGAAAATTGTAATTAGGAATTTAATTCTTCTTATTGATTAATGTTGCTAAGTATAAATTGAATATGTATATTGCATGTGATTTTATTATCTTGGACTATTGATGCTCAAGTTTAGTGTGTAGGGAAGAGAACAATGGAATCAGTCGGAGAATCGGTAACCAACCATATGTGCAATCTGTAAAGCCAAGGTTGAACCTAATGAAGAGGTTCAAACCTTGTTGTTAAGTGATTTTATTCGTGACCGTAAAATTGTATGTATGTATTAGGTGTTTTCATTATGTAATTAGCGACATGTCAATGTTGCATTGTGTCATTTTATAGTGTCACTTGACACTCTTTGTGTGTTTATGTAATGAAATGTCTACTAAGGTTGGCAATGTAAACCTAAGCCTAACTGATTCATTAGGAACCTAATTAAACCCCTTGTTGGAAATACTTGCAAAGTTCCACCAATTTGATCATTTAGATTTAATTCTTTTTTAGCCACTTCTAGAGGCCAAAAAGAGGTCCTAAGGGTCAAATTTAGCAAATCCTAGTACCTTAGTGATAGGGGTATGGGTTAGGAATTTTTTTAACACATCTAGAATCCCCTAGTGGCCTTGGTGGCCTATTTTATGACCCATTTTCCACATGCTTCGAAAATGGAGTAAGTCTTGACTTTTTACCCAAACCCACACTCCTTTCCAATCTGGCATTTATGATAGTGGACAAGGAAAAGCCAAAGGACTTGAGGGTCAAATCTGAATTTAATGTTGGTGGGTGGGTAGAAGTTGGAGGTCTTTTTAGAGGCCCTTGGTAGAGTTAGTGGGTGTTCACCCACTCTCTACTTTTAGAGACATTAGGGTTTGGATTGGAAAAGCATAAGGGATTGTGATCTTCTTAAAATTCATTTTCCATAACACATTGTGAAGGTTGGTCTCCATTTCCATGAAAGTGCTTTGTTTTGTTGCAAGTATATTTGTATTTTTCTTTTCATTCTCTTGCATATGTGAAATATATTTGTATTGTTGTTATGTAAGGGAATGAGATTTTGGGTTTGAATTCTTGCTTATGGTTTTATCTTTGTTTTTGAATATGAGAGTTTTGTGAAGGGTGTGATGTCTATAACACCCCAAAATTGGCACCTAATAATCCAATCAATTTTGGTGCATTCCTCCAATTTTCTCATCTTCAAAGTCCTATTGTACTAAGCAAATTTGTCTCCTAATTGACTTTAATTGAGTTTCAAATGCAGAAAACCCAAATTTGCATAAATCTGACATTACATTTAATTCGTTAATTCTCAATGTTTATTAGCTAAAAAACCCCTATGATTAATTGATGTAATCCTAAAGTCTTAAGTGCTTTTAATTAAATCAATTCCACCCCCTTTGGCTAATATACATAAAAGGAATTGAAAGGTTATTTAATTATTGGATGAGTTATCCTAAAAAAGGAATTCCATAATTCCATATGAAAGGACACTCATGTGGAAATAATTCACCCTTTTATTTAAATAATCTTTGCATTTTTGTCTCAAATGGGAATGAAGAGACAACTGTTTCTTTTCAAGAAACTCTTCACTCTCTTTCCATGGTTTTTTATAAATTAGACCTTGTTTTCTTCATTAAGGGGGATGATTTTGGAGAGCATCAAATTTATAGGCAATTTTTGCATCTAATTCTTTTCATGTTTTAAGCTTAATTTGCATAATTAGTCTAAATTTCAATTGGAATTGAAGATGTTTAGCTTTCATTTATGATCTATCTATAGGGCTAACAATTCAATTTTGTGCTTTCAAGCTTCCTAGATTCATTGCAAGTTCAATTCTAGCTTAAAGGCATTTCTTTTCTAGATTACAAGTACTTTCATTTTATTTAGCTTAATTGCATTTTACTTCCATAGAGTAGTTGCAATTCATTCTTAGATTAGTGTAATTCATTTTCACAGCTTAGATTGCTTCTCAATTCATAGATTAAGAGCATTTTATCATAGATTAATGGAAATTCTTCTCTTCTTGCATTCTTAAAATTATCCATGTTAGCAATGGTTAGGTTGTTGGCTCTCATTCTGACGGTAAACTCAACATCCAAAACTAATTAGGAGGAAATAGGCCGCCCCTCAATCAAATTTGCAGAACAAACAATTCATGTTTGTCTTTGTGAATTGAGCGATTGTGTAAAGACTATGTTGTGTTTGTGTTGAATTCAGAGGTCTACATTCAGCATTAAACATTTTGGCACCCATCGAGGGGCAGAAAAAACAATTTCTGGCCTCATTTTTAAATCTGTTGACTGTGTTTTTTAAGCTCTACCATACGTCCGTACTGCACTGGTACAGAATCTCGCGTGAAGTTTTACTTTGAGCCGTGTGAAGTTTTGCATCGAGCCACATGGAGATTTGCTCCTGTAGCACTTTCTCGTGCGAATAAATAGTTTTCTCACGTGCGTTGAAGCACTTTCTCACACGCGTCGAAGTACTCTCTTGCGCAAATTTTTACAGACAGGCATTTAAAATTCAAAATTTTTAATCTGTTATTTCTCTATTCTGACATCTATTTTTTGCTCTGATTTTCTGTTTCTGGTTTTTTTTTATAGCATAATAGTGGTTTGTAGGTTTTCTTGTCAAAGATTAAAACATTCTAACGATTTACTTGCAGGATGATAGTCCAAGACATTATTAAAATGTCATGTTTGTTTACTATTTTTCATTCACATAGTCTAAATAGGGCTTTGTTAAAATTTCATAAGGATCCCGATAGCAAAGTAGGGTATTAGGATCTTCATTACATGGAAGTCATGCCCATGGATGAATTTGAGACCTAGATGTTGCTAGCATGATGGATACTTGGGGAAGCAAAGCAAGATAAGTGAATCTTTAGCACTTCTACTTGTTAGGGGATTATGCTCTTCTCTCTTTGAGAGAATTAGAAACCCAAAGAC
>MU226799.1:1799779-1813848 GCA_018584345.1 Thuja plicata | reverse complement strand
TATCTCTGATAACTACCAGCATATGGAGATCATCCCACTCCCTCTGTGTCTACCGCACTCTCTCTCTCGCTCTGCGGAGAGCCTCCTGTAGCTGAGTCACCTGTCTGCCTGCTGGAGGATTAGTTAGAACTACATCGGCCATAACGGTATCATCACCCTGCTCTACAGTCCTATCCTGGCTGCTACTAGGCCCAACACTTGTATCTGATCCCATGGGCCTCATAGGGATATCAGTCTGATGTGTGCATGGACGTACCACTCTCTCCTGCTGCTGAAGTGGTGGCTATTGTGGCTGCTGATCCTGAGGCTGCTATCCCAGAGGAGGAACCTGCTGTTCCTACTGCTGTGGTGGTGGCTACACCACCTAAGGAATCTGACCCACTGGAGATGTGAACCTAGGAAAAGGATGCACTAACAGATGATCTTTGTATGCAGGTGTCACACCTGCATTCGTCACTGTTGCCATGTAATCCCATCGAGCTGGCGGTACCCGGGCATCTATCATGCTACACCCCCTGTCAAGCTACCTCTGCAAACCCTTCTTTGTCTCATCGACGAATCAGGCATAAGTGCAATACTCGAGAGAAACATCCCGAGGCCTCCCAAACTAGCGCAATACACGTGTAAGTAAGAAGCGCTTGATCACAGTAATGGTACGCCCTATTAGAGGATGTGAACAGAACATGTATGACAGCTCATGACGAGCATCATCCCAGACCTTAGTAGCTGCCCAAGGTCTCCATATTACTGTCGCCATATCATCAATCTATGCTTGCCATTGCTTAGTCTTACCCAGTGTAGGCTAGGTCATCAAACTGGCGTACCTATAAATATACAACTCTAATGGCTATCGCGTATCATGAAAAATCAGCCTACATACAAGAAGGTGCTCCTAGGCCTAGATCTGCAACACAAATACTCTTGTTGCCATAGTGTGGGTGCCCTGATACACTATCTCGTGCATCTCATGATACATCTGTGTGAGTATGCATTTGCCCCATCCATAAGTAACTATAGGCACATCTAGCATCTTCTGGAGCATAACGCCCCAGCCACACTCCAAACTGTGCTGACCACGATTAGGTACCAGATGACAACTCAGAAATAATTTGAGAACAAATACCAAGGGGTAATCTCGGCCATAGGTACGTATCAAATCCTCCCAGGAAATGGCCCAGCCAACCACCAACTGATCCCAAAAAATGGCTCTCAAAGCCTTCGTACCATCTCTCAGCTGCGTGCAATACTCCACATGAGCTCCATGGAATGACACTCTCAAAATTTGGTATACATCATCTAGAGTCACCGTCATCTCTCCTTGGAGCAGATGGAAAGTATTCATCTCTGAATGGAAATGCTCGACCAGGGCTCCAAGTAGTCCGTGATTTACTTGAATATCGGGTACATCATGCAAATATGTCAATCCTAGCCCATCAATGTGGGCCCCATCGACATCTGATAATCTCTGCAAGAGCTCACCCATGATAGGATGATGAGATCTGAAACCGATGTCTGTGAGATCGACTTGCAAAGCAAGGGACAAAATTGGATTAGTACCTCAACAATGATGATTTTCAAAGCAAAAGACAACAAATGCAGCTATGGAATTATTCTACACATAGTTCAACTGGTTGACTCTGCGACGTAAGAAAAATAATAATTTTTGATTTTTGCCAATTTCCCATGCGAGAAAACTCTTGTCCTGCGTGAGCTTTCTGGCTCGCGTGAGGCGGGATGTGTTCTCGCGTGAGATTCTAGGAATCTCATGTAGTGTGAAGGCAAACCTTGCATGAACACTGAGGAGGGGCCCACGCGAGGAACCCCTAACCCGCACGAGGAAACAGATTTCTCGCGTGAAAGGCAATTAGGCCCAGCGCGAGGAAACTGTTTGCTCGCACGAGATTTGGCGGAATGAGATTTAAAAAGCTTAAAATACTCACTAACACTAAAAAATGATAAATTTTTTGTAGAAATACAAGATCCAGTTATGAATACTCACAGGTGCATCATACTCCACTGGTCGGTTGCACTATCAGGTGCGCTCAAATCAATGCATGTGCACGAGAATGCTCTCAATGTTAGTTGGAGCTCTCGCCATTGCTAAATTCAAAGGGGAATAATGATTTGAAAATGACCCCTTCGGGCCTTATATAGCCTTTCACCTAATTTTTCAAAGTGCTCCGTTTTCTGCGAAAATGGCACCCTTGGCTAAATGGACCGTTCTAAATCCATTTTCGTGATCAAAATCAAAATCTAACACTCCTAAGTAGCTCCAAATCATGTTTTAAAATTTTGGGACCGACGTGATCAGACGCTTATGCAGTCAATTTTTTGATGTTGTTTTCTTGTCAGGATTATCTCTTATCATCATTTTCTTAGATTCTGCAATATTTTTCATCAAAGTCAAGCTCTAGTCAATTCTGGTCAACTATGGTCAAACCTAATCAACAGGACCTCTTGATCTCTCTAAATCAATTCTTCTCTCTCTTGATCTATCTTTTTCTGTGATTTTTCACTTTCATCATTATGATGTGTCTTCTTTCGATTTCGCTCTCGAGGGGGCAAGATGATTGCATCATTAGATCTTTTCGCATCATTCTCGAACCAGTCTACTCTGAATCAAAAGTCCCCATCGCTAGGGGCATCTCATCACTTGGGGCATATTTAGTTTTTTTGTACCTTATGGTCAAAATTGGATATTCCATGATCTTGAATCTTTTCATCACATCATCTATCTTGCTAGGTATCTGAGCAATCTAACTCGAATCCTCAAGGATCACTCTTCATTCTGGAGACAGTCCTAAATCGATTATCTTTTGAGACAGGTATTGGGGCAATCTAACCCTGACCCCTGAAGGTTGAGCCTTGTTCTGGGGATAGTCTTGTGAAAGATATCAATCTGACTAGTGTCTGGGAAATCTAACCTAGACATTGGGGGACTAAGCTTCATTCTAGAGAAGATTCTTGAAATCTCATTAGGTATTGGGGCAATCTAACCCTAATTCTTGAAAGTTACACTTCATTCTGAAGATGGCTCTCAAAAACTCTTTAGACCATTATCTAGGCAATCTAACCTGGATCTTGGAGGGCTTACCTTCGTATTGGGGAAATCTAACCCTGATTCTAGAGATAGTCCTAGATCTTCATCAGCTATTAGTGGACATTGGGGCAACCTAACCCTGATTCTGATCTTCACTTCAGATTGTTCTTTGAATCAATGCGCTGCTCGCACATCAATTCAAAGAGGGGAAAAATGTAACACCCCAAAATTGGCACCTAATAATCCAATCAATTTTGGTGCATTCCTCCAATTTTCTCATCTTCGAAGTCCTATTGTACTAGGAAAATTTGTCTCCTAATTGACTTTAATTGACTGAGTTATCACCTTTCCTCAACACATTCATTGTTAGTTGTACGTACTTGTGTTTTAAAAAAAATAAAAAAATTTGTTTGTGTTTTGCCCTAGTTTTGGGCATGACAACCCTATCTTGTCATTTTTGGAGTTTTTGTTGTTTGGGATGTTGACATTCATGTTTTGTCATTGATGTCAACATGTGTTTCAGTTGGTTCCATTAGAAGTTTCAGAAAGATTGATTATCATAGGTACATGCAAGATTGACAGTTGTGTACAGATAGTGTACGGTGCTTCAGTATGTGTGAGCGCATATTTGTGTAGAAGGAAGTATTTATACCTTATATATAAGGTCGCTAGATTTAATATTACCGTTTGCATGAGTTATTATTGTTTTGGTGAAAACTAGTTATAGAGAAATGACAAAGGATTATGACGGAGATGGTCTCTGAGTTTTTTGGATAACTTGGATGTGAGAATAAGTTATGGTATGTAAGATTAAGACATGATATAAGATACATGGGAGAAAATTCTTTCTGATTATTGGGTTTCCGAATCCTTGACGATGTTAGATGTGGTGTGTGGACTGACGAAGACCTATTTGGGGCTGACCACAAATATGTAATGTGCTTAGTGAATGGCGAGTGTAAATTATGGATCTTGGCATGTAACTGATGATTTGTATTTGTTATTTACTTGTGTAAGGTACTGTGTGTATCTTAGCAAGGGTCTATGTAATTGTTTGGGCATTAGGGAAGTATTAACATGCCAACCTAATTTCTTATTGTAAATTGTATAAACAAAAGTAATGTCTTGATATGAAAAGTATGGATTGGATGCTGCGACCATGTGGATGCAAGTTCTGCTGGATGTAGAGCAGTGACTATGTTTGTAATGCACTTCATTGGAACTGTATAGGAAAAGAAATTTGTTATCAGTCATTTTAGTGTTATAAGTATAATTTTATACTTCTCTTTAGATAGTGGATCTAGAAGGTGGGTTTAACCTTTAGAAGGTGGATTTAACCTTCAGAAGGTGGATTTAACCTTCACTTTGGGAAGTGTGCTCAGGTAGTGAGCTCATCATATCATTCAACTCTTAATAGGGTTGAGAAGACTCCTTACAGAGTCTATCCTTTAACTTAGAATTTGTACTAGATGTAATAATCAACTCCTAACAGGGTTAGATCTTCTAATAGGGATGCAATATATATAGTGCATTATTTGTGAATGTTAATTCCCACAGAGGTTTTTCCCTTAACATGGTTTTCCTCGAAAATAAATGTACTTGTGTTATGGTGTTATTCTTAAAGTGTTTAGATTTACATTGAGTAATTGATTTTAAGTTTTAAAGGTTAAATATTTGGCATTCAACTGTTTTACCCCCCCTCCAACTTGTATTATTCCTAACAATTGGTACTAGAGCTTTTGGTCCTCTGAGAGAATGCTTAATAACTTGAGGTGATCCAGAGATTGCTTACTATAGGAAGGAGAGTCCAAAATTTGATGCTGAAAATTTTGAGAGTTAGAAGAACAAGATGATAAATTATTTGATTTGCTTGGGAATTGACTATTGGATAATAACAAAAATTGATGAACCGATCAAGGCAGGAGATGAATTAGGTAACGCTACAGATGAAGAAAATAATTTTTTTTCTTGCAATATGGTTTTCAGAGAATCATTTATAAGCACACTCTCTGAGGCATAATTTATAGAGGTTAAAGATCTTGATTCAGCTCATAAGATCTAGACAAGAATATAGGATCTAAATGAAGGAGAATAGTACACTAAGAAGACAAAAATACATAATTGGAAGGCTAATATGAAGAATTTAAGGATGTGAGATGATGAGAATGTCATAACATATGTACAGAGGGTTATAGAGACTGTTACTGGAATTAGAAACTCAAAGGCACATATACTAAAGATGAAGTGATCACAAATATTATTATATCCTTCACACCTACCTACAAGACTAAAGTGAAAATGATAGAGGAGATTATACCATTGAAATTTTTTTTCAATAGAAAATTCTTGATTGCTAACCTAACCACCTTTGAGACTATAGAGTTACAAGATGCTTCACCCAAAGTAGAGTCTGCATTCAAGGATACTATTCATAAAGACAAAAAGAATTTATCAAGTCTTGCGAGCTCCAACAAAAGGAATAGACATGCAGAGCTTGGAGAACATGCTAATGACTGGGAAAACATAGAAGAAGAAGAAAGGAAACTGGACAAACTTGTGGCTCTAATAGAAAAAAAGGAAAATATAGGCAAGGGAAAATTTGAAGGAAAATTTCCCCTGAAACATTTTTCTTGTAATAAAATTGGTCATTTTGCTTCTAGATGTCCTACAAGGGTTCCTAAGCACAAACCTAAGTTTTATAAGCCTAATTAATCAAAGGTTGAGGAATGCTACTATCCTAGTGAAGGTGTGTCTGATGATGATTCTATGAAGGATTGGAATGAAATTGGATTTATTGCTATTAAAGATGATGAACCTATTCATGAATAAAAATCCCTAGTCTCACATGTTGTAAAGAAATCAAAATGGATCATTGATGGTGGTTGTTCACATCATATGACTAGTGATAAAGATAAATTTGTTCAACTGAGTAGATATGGTGGTGGTGTAGTCATATTTTGTGATAACACTCCTAAGTTGATCATTGGAGTAGGCTCAATCTCTCTTGATGGTAAAACTAACACTGATGATGTCTTACTTGTTGATGGACTTAAGCACAACTTGTTGAGTGTTGGACAAATGGTAGAAAATGGATATCACTTACAGTTCATGGATGGAAAATGTACTATCAAAGATCAATTTGGAAATTTGATCACATTAGGTACTAAGTGAAGAGGTAATGTGTTTGAGATGAATACTAAAAAGGCAACTTGTTTTTTTGTGAAAGAAGATGAAAGTTGGTTATGTCATAGAAGGTTTTGTCATATAAATTTTGATAATATTGTAATGGCTAGTAACACTAATGTAGTCAGATATTTTCCAAAAATTGTGAAGCCTACTAACACTATGTGCGTAGAGTATGTGATGGGAAAAAAAAAAAGAGCAACTTTAAGAGAAAATCATTTTTAGCAAGAGGAAAGTTGGATCTGGTACATACTGATCTTTTTGGTCCTACAAGGACTAGATCCTAGTATGGTAAAAGGTACTTTATACTTTTTGTTGATGACTATTCTAGGATGATGTGCATTGCATTTATCAAATAAAGTTTTGAAGCATTTAATAAGTTCAATATTTTCAAAGAAAAAGTTGAGAATGAATAAAGTATTAAGATTAAATGTTTGAGGTTAGACAAAGGTGGATAGTTTACATCACATTTGTTCAATGCTTACTATGAAAAGTATGGGATATACAAACATACTTATGCTCCTAGGACACCTCAGCATAATGGGATAGCAGAGAGAAGAAATAAAACTGTACTAGATGCATCTAGGAAAATGTTGCTTGAATGTAATGTATCTCATATACATTGGAGAGAAGCAATTAGTACTGTCTTCTACACTTTGAACATAATTTAGATCAAAGTAGGTACCGATAAGACACCCTGTGAACTTTGGTTTGGTTACAATCCTACTGTAAAATACTTTGGAATATTTGGTAGCAAGTGTTATATCAAAAGATATGATGAAATTGGAAAGTTTGATGCTAGAAGTGATGAAGGAATTTTCCTTGGCTATTCTACTAAAAGAAAGACTTATAAACGTTTCAATCTAAGACTGAGAAAAATAGTTGAAAGTGATAATGTGAAAAATGATGAGAGTTTCCAAATTTAGACCCCAGAGAATGAGAAGAATAGTGAAAATCAAGAGACATAAACAAAATATTAAGATTGATAAAGAAATTCATACATGCTTGGATGAGCCTATAGAAACCCCAAATACACCAGGTATGTTAAGATGAATCATCCTAAGAATCAGATTATTGGTGATGTTAATAAGGGCATGATGATAAGGTCTAAAGTTAGAAATGAGATTTGTTTAATTTCACAAGTAGAAACTAAGACTACTGATGAATCATGTAGAGATGAATCTTGGAATAAAGCAATGCAGGAGGAAATAGATCAGATAGAGAAGAGAAACACCTGGGAGACCTAAGGACAAGAATTTAATTGGAACTAAATGGATTTTTAGAAACAAAATAAATAAAGAAGGCATAGTTGTGAGGACTAAATCTATACTTGTCTGCAAGGACTATTCACAAAAAGAAGGCAGACTCTGAAGAAAAAATTACACCTATTGTGAGGTTAGAGGCAGTGAGATTTTTCCTTGCCTATGCAACACATAAATATTTCAAGGTGTATTAGATGGATGTGAAGTCTGCATTCCTAAATGATGATCTAGAGGAAGAAGTCTACATTGAGTAGCCTGATGGTTTTCCTTTGATAGATAATGGGTACATGGTTTGCAGGTTGAAGAAGACATTGTATGGATTGAAACAAGCTCCTAGAGCTTGGTATGCTTGGTTATACATGTATTTTTTACATCTTGGTTTTAGAAAAGGTAGTGCATATAGTAATATGTATTTGAGAACTTGTGAAGATGGAATCTTGATTATTGAAGTCTTTATGGATGATATAATCTTTCAAGGCAATGATGAAATGAGTAACAAATTCTCTGAAGAAATGAAAAGTGAATTTGAAAATTGGTGAAATGAAGTTCTTCCTTGGTTTGCAAATTACTCAAAGTAAACATAGTATTTTTATTTCTCAAACCAAGTATCTTAAGGAGTTGCTAAAGAAGTTTGGGATGGAATATTTTAAACCTCTTGGAACACCCATGGTTACTAGATGTAAGCTTACTACTACTGATGAATCTGAAAGGTTTTTTTAGACAAAATACAGGTCCTTGATTGGAGTTTTGTAGTATTTAACTCACACTAGACCAGACATAGCTAGTGTATTTGGAATTGTTGTGAGGTTCCAAGCTGATCCTAAGGAGGATCACCTTGCTGCAATCAAAAGGATATTCAAATATTTGAAAGAGACATTGGAATATGGTCTATGGTATGCAAATTCAGATGATTTTACATTACAAGCTTATACTGATGCTGATTGGGTAGGAATTATTGATGATAGAAATAGCACCAGTGGTGGAGAATTTTTCCTTGAAAAAGGTTAGTTTCTTGGCTGAGTAAAAAGAAGAATTATATTACTGAATCTACTGCTGAGTCAGAGTATGTAGCTGCGGTTATAAATTGTACACAGATTGTCTGGATGAAGTAGATGCTGAAGGATATTGGGATAAACTTTTAAGAGCCAATGGTTATACATTGTGATAATATAAGCATTGTGAATGTGTCAAAGAATCCTATTATGCATTCAAAGTTTCAATTAAGTATCAGTTTTTCAGAGACAAGGTTGTAGAAAGGGAAGTCATATTAGAGTACATTAGTGCAAAGGATCAAATAGTAGATATATTCACAAAAACTTTTACAAAATATGCCTTTGAGTATTTCAGAGGTATTCTTGGGGTGAGAGCCCATCCTTGTGAGAGCTAGATGATGCAGGAATACATCAGTCTAGTAGTTATTGTAGACACCTAAATATGATTAACCTAATTCAATTGTATTTAGTGCCTTCTGGGACATATCAGCTAAGTATAAAGCATTACCTAATTGACCTATGTCATCCCCTAGCCCTAATTAATTCTATTAAGTGGCTACAGTCCTAATTAATTATCAAAAGCAACCAATAGCTTAATAATAAATTAAAACCCTATTCCCAATTATTGAATGAATATGTTATTTATGTACTTCAATTCATTAATATTCCCTTTAACCCCTAAACTAACCTATCTCAACCACCTAACTCAGAGTTAAAACTAATCCTAACCTCTTCACCCATGCTAATCATATCTTAAACCCTAACCCCAATCCTAAACTCTCCCTAATGATATCACATTCCTAATCTTTGGATTAGGAATTCAATCCCTTCCCCAAAGTCAACTTTCTCAAGCTCTATCTTATCCCCTCACCCATGCCTCATTAAAGCCTCATTAATTCCTCTTACACTCCTCATTAAGGCTCTTACACCCTCATTAATAGCCTTATCTCCTAAAGTCTCCTCTCATCTCCTTGGCTCACTTCCCTAAATGGTCACATTCCTCCCTATTTTTAACCCAATCATATTGTGACACTTGTCATCATATGATTCACTAGAAGAAGCACAATCCATGTGATCTCTTCTAGGTGCATCTAAGCCTCTCCTCGGGTTTTCATCTCGACCCTTGATTCCTCACCCAATTTCTATAAAAGAAACCTCATTCCTTCACAATTTAATCCACCTTTCATGCATTGTTATAATGCTAGTTTTGAGAGAAAATCAGAAATCCAATTCCAAAGAAGAGTTATAATGTCAGTTTGAAGAACCCCTCTTGAAGCTTGAAGCATATCAAATCTGGAGCACACATCCATAATCATAGAAAAATCAAAAGATCAAAAGATCAAAAGGGAGCTTGGATTCTATTTTAGGTAGGTTTTCACTCCTTATGCTTTTAATGTTTAGATTATTTGTTGTAGAGTGTTTTAATTCATTATTATGCTCCTTTACACCTAATTTTAATAGCTCACATTCTGGAATGCCTGGTGGGACTACATCTTTGGAATACACTAGAATCTAGGGAATACACCCAGATGTGATGACCAGGATCTAGGGAATACACCTACACAAATATCCATCTTGGATCTCTTGCGCACATCACCCATCCATCAAGATATCTTGAATAAAGATTTTCCAGAGTCACATGTTCCCAACAACATGGATCCCGGTCAATTTTAAAACCTTGTTGGTCACTTATCCACATATTATGCTATATCTTATAAACCCATAAACATGCCATTTGTTGAGCCTGATCATTCCTCCCTCTTCACATCACCGTCATGGTCTGAAACTTTGTCATCAAGCGGGTCATGATAGATAATGGTTCAGCCCTGAATCTATGTATTCTAAAATTTGTAAAGAAATTGGGATACACTGAGGCAGATTTCGTGAATGATGTCATCACAATCCAGGCCTACAAAAATATAGAAAGAACATCATAAGGTACAATCTCCTTGCCCATTCAACTGGGCTCGACAGTACAAGAGACAAATTGCCATGTGGTCGATCTTGACCTCCCATACAACATCCTCCTTGGACGCCCATGGATTCACTCTATGCAGGCCGTCCCTTCCACCTATCATTAGTGTATCAATTTTCCACACAATGGAGTCAATATCACTATCCATGTAGATCCAAAGCCCTTCGCATACTGCTATGTGTTGGAAGCCTCCCATCCAGATTCAAATCATTATACTGGGACTGACATTGGCACATCTATCACCAGTTCCTCTACAACCCTTCTAGATCCAAACACCATCCTTGCATCCACTTTGTCCACTATCAAGATCGACCACCAAGGCTACGGAGAATATAGTCTAATTGATGCTTTCGCTGTTGGAGCCCTTCCATATGATCCACATACACATGGGCGTCCATCCAGTTACATTGAGAAAAAGACACCTGAACCGACAAAATTGGATCCTACCACATTTCTTTCTCATGGCATTTTGAATAGCCAAGAAATGACACCTGATATCAATAAATGGCTCTACAAAGATATCACACCTCCTGACAGTGGCCTCATGAATAATTTCAAAGGCAAATATCCCTCCACCCATAAACTGGTCACTGAAAAGTGGAACTATCAAGGAGGCGGACTAGGCCCTGAAGAAAAAGGCATGAGAGTTCCCATCAAGGCCACTAAATTAAAAAGACAAATTGGTCTAGGCTTTGAACACAATACATCTGGCATTGGCCATAACATGACTGGGGGCACTAATGAAACCAGTCTTACTTATCACACCCCCCTAGGTAACATATGCAAATATAAAAACATCCCAGAAGAGAAAATTGTGAGAGCCTATGAAGCTATTGATGATGAAATCTTCCTTGGTAACTTCTTCCTTTGCCAATTATCCCTTGATTTCATTGACCTTCCACTCCTCCATCCTGAGTTCATTAACTGGGACCAACCAAGCATGATCCCAATCAATGAGTTTGAAAGCATGGACATGCTCCTAAACTTCATAGGAGCTACATATCAATAACCAGATTGGGGGAAGACTTCCACACACATGTACACCTTGAACCTAGAGGCATAATTTGGGGGAGAGGAGGACTCTAGCCAAAAAATTGAAAAGAAAAAGAAAAAAGAAAAAAATGCATGTCTTAGTGAAAACCATTCTGGGGCTTTATCAAATTAGGAAAAAGCAAAAATAAAGGGTGTATCTCCCAGTGAAGACCTTTCTAAGGCACCAGGAGATGGAGATTCTCCTCTCCCTATCATCCATGATTACATGTCAAAAAATTCATCTATTCTAATAGAGGAAAACAAACCTATTAATCTGGGAATAGATGACCAACCTCAACTCACTCACATTGCAACATCCTTGATAGAAGCAGAAGAAATGGCCTTCACAGCCCTTTTATGAGAATATTCAAGCATCTTTGCATGTTCCTACTCTCACATGCATGGATTGGATCCATAACTTGTAGTACATCACCTATCCGTAGTTCTTAACATTAAACCAATCAAACAAAAGCTCTAAAAAATGCATCCCAAAGTTGCACTAATGGTAAAAAAAGAACTTGAACAGCTCTTGGAAGTTGTGATCATTAGAGCGATAGACTACTCAGACTAGATTTCAAATATGGTCCTAGTCTCTAAGCCAGATAAATCCATCAGAATCTACACTAAATTCCAAGATCTAAACAAAGCATGTCCAAAAGAAGACTTTCCATTGCCTGACATTGACATAGTAGTGGACCTCATTGTCGGACATGAGATGTTGTCTCTCATGGATGGATTTTTAGGATACAATAAGATCCATATAGTAGAAGAAGACAAACATAAGACAACATTTACAACCCCATGGGGTACCTTCTGCTACAACATGATTCCATTTGGGCTCAAGAACACTGGCGCAACATATCAGAGGGCCATGACCATCATCTTTCATAACATGATCCATAATATCCTTGAATATTATGTGGATGATATATTGGCTAAGTCACAAAATAGAATGGATCACCTAAATGATCTAGAAGTAGTGTTTGATTGACTTAGACAATATAGTCTCAAACTTAATCCAAAGAAATGTGTCTTTGGAGTTACATCAGGAAAACTCCTTGGCTTCATCGTATGAAGGCCTTACATCGAGATAGATCCTAAAAAAGTTAAAGCAATCATGGAAATGCCTCTGCCAAAGACACTCAGATAGCTGTGTAGTCTACAAGGAAATCTTCAATCAGTGCGCCACTTCATATCACAACTTGCAAACAAAAGCCAACCTTTCACGCATCTGCTAAGGAAAGATCATAGTTTCAAATGGGATCCTATATGAAAAAGAAGCTTCGAAAAAATCAAGGAATATCTGGCAAATTCACCTATCTTAGTGCTGCCTACACCAAGAAAGCCTCTCATATTGTATATATCTACAACAAAAACACTGGGGGCACTCCTGGCCCAGTTAGATGACAATGGAAAAGATAACACTATCTACATTAGCTACACTTTGGTGGGCTATGAGCTAAATTATACACCAATGGAAAAAGCATGCCTAGCAGTAATTTTTGCCACTCAAAAGCTCCTTCACTACATGCTCAATCATATAGTCAAGATTATATCAAAATTAGACCCGCTCAAGTATCTGGTATCCAAAATAAATCTCACAGGTCATATGGCTAAGTGGGTAATTCTTCTAAGTGAGTTTGACATCCGTTATGTCGATAGAAAAGCCGTCAAAGGTCAAGTCATCACAGACCAGTTAGCAGAGGCACCATTGATCGACGCATATCCTTTACTCATGGAATTTCCCGATGAACATCTATGCGTGATCGAAGAACAACCATCCTGGAAGTTATTCTTTGATGGATCATATACATCTCATGGTTCTGGAGAAGGAATTCTCTTTGTCACTCCACAAGGTGATTACATTTTGAAATCATTCAAACTGGGATTTCCTTGTACTAACAACATTACATAATATGAAGCATTGGTTGCAGGGCTTAGCATGACCATTCAATGAAACATCAAAAATCTCCAAGTCTTTGGTGATTCACAGCTCATCATAAAGAAAGTGTTAAATGAATTCAAAATAAAAGATGATAAGCTGTGGCGGAACCCATGTTGACAAAGTGACTTACATCCATTCTTGTTCAGGGAAGTAACTATTTACATATGCCTACTTGTCTTTTGTAGCTTCTATTTTATATCATCCTTGTCTTATCAAAGTGTTATCATGTATTTTTTCACTTTCATATGTCTCAATGTTTAATGTTTTGAGATTCTCATTGTCTTAGAATCATTTTCTTAAGGTTCCTTTTCACTAAGGGAAATCTAGGAACCTGATCTTGTGACTTTCTTCTCTTACAGACATAATGTGATTACAATTGATCTTGAATATGCTTTTGATTAAGTTTAAAATCTTATGTGATGTTTTTCCTAATGTGCTTAAATGGAATCTGACATATCTTACCATTACATTATAAATCACTAATCCACATTGATGATAAAAGTAGTCAACTTACAATCATGACCTAAGAGGAAATATTTTAAAAGATGATTATATCCTTGATTCAATGATGCTTTCAAATGTTTTAATTAGCGATCTATTAACATTTTGAAGAGGTTGATCTTGTCTTAATCAAGCCTTC